>KK502926.1:68726-81375 GCA_000688735.1 Glossina austeni | reverse complement strand
TTGGATCGAACTCCACTAAAGATTTTAAGGCGTTGTTATAATTGAAATAAAATAATTGATTAGTTATGGGTAACCTTAATATATTGTACCAATATTCCACATGCCTTTTTCCTAGTCGGCCGCTCATGCGGACTTGTCTCGACTTGTTCGAAAATTTCAGTAAGATTAGAAAAAGTTTTATTTACTACGCGGTGAGCCTTATGAGAATTTATGCTTCCCTGTTAGTTATGTTTCCCTATTAAACGATATTAATAGGGACAGGTTCCATTCGCTTTGGGTCCACCACTATCAGGATATTGCCTAAAAAAATTTCTTCTATTGCAAGAGTTAGGACCGTATTAATTGCTACAGGTAGTAAAACAATCTTCTTTTTCTGGGGACTATATCAAAGCAGACCATACACCGTCTGGCCGTCAACTAAGCATTACTACGCCAAAATATAACTTTCTTTCGAAGTTCTTAACAAAATTTTCATCTTCTAATACTCCAGAAAAGAAAAGATGCCTATACGGATGTTAAAGCTCCCGCCCAGAAGCAGTTTATATCCAGGACATTTCAGTCTCTTGCGCATCGAAGGGAGTTGCGCCTTGCTTGAATATAGGACAAGCGTGTTAAGGAAACATCCGCAGCGTCATATCAACTTTCAAGAAGAGAAGTAAAAAATTATCTCACAATATTTTTTAAATTTCGTTTATGCAGAACACTGCTTATTATTCGATACGATTGTATGCCCAAAAACGATTACGTATAGACAACGGACCTTATTGCATATAAACCATTCCACTCCTTCATCATTATTAATGAGGGAAATTTGACTTCAGTTATTTGGCATTAACTACGCACTGTTGCTTTACAATCTGCAATTTTTGCTTGCGAACCTTGAGATGGGAGTATATTTGCGTGTATTATGATGTCTATGCGTATATTCAAAGCAGTAAACGACAAGTGCTGAGAAATTCCTCTCCTTTGTAGGTAAAACGTCAACTCTTGGTGATGTTCTTGGCATGAAAATACAAAATGGCATTTGCTGGGTAGAAAATGCATTGAAAGCGCCGACAGATGCAGGTCAAGGGCGTAGATTTTTTAACGCAGTGCAAGAAGCATGAATGTTCTCATCCATTCTTTCTGAAGGATCCTTAATCTCGATTCATTGCTCGATTTTGTGACAAGCTGATCTTTCCTAACGTGTTTCAGATGCTTCCACTTTCTTCTTCTTACTTCCGCATCCCCATTCCCTTCTTCTCTTGTTTGCTATCTATAGTCTTTCGTGTCGATTATCTTGCTTACAGACGTACGTACAGCCGAGCACGGTTGGGAAAGGTAAGTCTCTGCGTTCATTCTTAATCTAAGCGGCCTGTTGCCGCTATGTCCCGAAATTCCATTGGCTTAGCAATTCGCTCGGCAATTTCAAAATATTTTTGTGAAAACCTAACAACAGCTACCAAAAATGGACGTACATAACTAACAAAGCTGCATAAAAGTTCAATGCAAGAAAGTCTGAGCTAAACTGAAAATTCTAAGATTAGATTACCAAAGACTCTCTGGATGTTATTCTCTGTGTTCAACAACACTTTAATTTTAAAATGTTTCCACAAATTTTTCATTAGTTTGAGAAACCAGTTAAACCACAATTATTACAACAAGATTAAGGAAATAATGTTAAGAGTTTAAGATCTGTTATGCGCTGGCTACCTGTTTTCCTTTTTGTGTTCATTCGTCTAACGTTATTAAAAAAAATATTAAAATCAAACAATAATAATGAGGGCTTAAGCTTTCGATTTAGTAGAGAGAGCTTGAAATTAATTAAATTCCCTTGTATTGCGACGGGAAGGCGAAAGGAGAGTAGTTTTCTTCTTCTATTCTAATCTGTTGTTTTTTCTTTAATTTTTTTTTTTTTTCTTTTCTTTTTTTTTCTTTTATTTATTTGTTTAAAGAAAAGCAATTTTAGTCAATTGGTAGTAGGGGTAGTAATACAGTACAGGAGAGTAGGAAGAGCATGAAGAAGAACATGATGTTTATTTGTTGTAAAGTGAAATAAATTTAAGAGCCAGTCGTTTTCTCTGAGGATAGAAATAATATTACTTTTGTACATCAGCGGCGTCGTTGAGACGACTGCGATTTGCAAATGGCGATTATATAGGAAAGAGTTTATGTCGAGTGGATCGTTGTGCTATTCCCTACATATTGGTTTCGTAGTAACACTCTGCTTGGTAACATTACACACAGTTTTGTGTGGCTACTGTTTTTACTCGCTTTTTTTTTATTTTCCTTTTCCTTTTCAATTTTTTTTTTTATTTTTTTTTTTTTTTTTTTTTTTTTTTTTTAATAGGAATTTTCACAAAACGATTTTGTGTAGCAAAAGAAAACACAACACAAGAGCGTTATAGTTGGGGTCTGCGTTTAACGATTATCTTAGGAGTGCAAATTTAACGCAAGCCTGCATACAAACAAGAAGCACTCGATTAATGTTCAATCGTGGAAAATCCATTGTAATGATGAAAGTTTATCCGTAAGTAATTGGAGGGTTAAGGTTTTTACCGAGTTTTCATTATAAGAGCCGAAGAACTTGTATCGTAATTGTGCACACGCACACGCACACGCATACGCACACGCATACACATACTCGATTATTCAATATATTCATTTGTTGTTATTGCTATTGCTATGGCTAGTGAAACTTACCCATAAGAAAAAGAGAACATTGATTGCCCTACAAGGAGGCATTTAACATTCTATATTCATTTGCCTAAGTGATGATACTTTTTTTTTCTATTCTACTTCTTCTACTTCTTCTTCTTCTTCTTCTTTTTCGTTTTTTGCATATTTCTTCAGGTTTTTATTTTATGTTTTCATTTCTCTAAGATAAGTGCTCATTTGTTCAATAACAACAGCAATAACAATAAACACAACAACAACAACAACAACAACAACAACAGCAGCAACAATAATAGCAAGAGCAACTAAAGTAATAGTCGATATTGATGTTAAGTGCACGAATGTGTAAATCAACGGATGACTAGATTTCAATAAATTCCAATTTTAAGAAAGAAAAAAAAAAAAAAAAAAACAAATAAGAAAGTTATGTATGCCTTAGGGCGAATCGTGGATACTCAACACCTTGTACCAAAATATCTTAGTTAAGCACAATTTATTGCACATTCTTCAAAAACAAAAACAACGCAGTGCATTGTTATGCCTACGTGAAGCGAGCTATACATTTATGATATCAAATCTATATATGAAAAAAATAAAAAAATGAAAAAAATGTGACAAAAATTTATTTTTATTTTTTTCAATCTCATAATGGCTGTAAGCGTACTTCGAAATCTTCTAACACACCACTAAATTTCATTTTTTTTAAACACTTTCTTTGCAGGCTACCAGTACATAATAGAGATGAAAAATAGCCTTACTTGCGTTTTTGCCAGCCAGACAAAACTTTGGGGGGTAGGGGGGAGGGACTATAAGGCACTATTTCTTTGCTATAAAGTGGGGCCAACCAAATAGACCTGTCTGTAGAATCTATCAAGATGCGAAAAAAGTCGTTTTATCGTAACATTTTTGGTGCAGCGTTCTGCCGTATTGAGAAAAGGATCTAGAGTACTGCACGACAAAGCCTTTGACAGGCTGCAAAATATGTTTCATAACTTACAGTAAATATTTCCTCATGATGACCCTATTAGGTGAACTTGTGTATATACCTAATATACCTAACGCGTAGGGTTCAAAAATGCGACTCCACAATGTCTTCACATTCTTGATTGGCGAAAGATTTGAAACTTAGTTAGACTTGTGCGCCCGTCCATTCTTCTAACCGCTGTCTATTTTTAGAATACTCTTCAAAGTGGGCATGGAAACTTCCCACTTCAGTGGCATAATAAATTTTTGGTTTTGCCTTCAGATCAAATTTGAAAGCTTGAATCATTTGTCATGAGTCATTTACTATTACGCTTACAAAGCACAACAAACTGTGTCTTATAGCTCACAGCAAATATTGTCACAAAACCTGGTACGAACTTCTATGAAAAGCACATGAAATAGCTTTAAGGAAAAGTTGGCGAGATTCTCTCACAAATTCTTCACAAAATTATGGCTTGCATTCTATAAAAGAAATATTGATCGAGAACATGGTACAAATATGTCCTTCCCGCAGCCAGTAATAGGCTAATAATAAAAGAATCCCAATCGATTAATTGACTCGTCTACTGCTCTAGTGGGTTGGTTTAGCAGGAGGACAAAACGGATATAATTTTTTTTTTTTTTTTTGTATTTTTTTACATTTTTCACATTGTTTGCGGACTTACTTTCTGCTAAAAGCAAGAGCGCGTGAGAAGAGCGCGTATGGAATCAAAGTCTCACAAATGGTCTTATTATTATTGGATGAGTATATTATCTGAACGATGTCTCATCTGATGTAAAAACTTTAATGTACCATCAATTACTTATCGGTAAGTATATAATGAAAATACGATATAAAGCTACTTAAAAGGCCAGGTTTACAAGTGTACAATTGACTGGTGCAAAAAGAAACTTTTCAACTTTTTATAATTCAACCACGTTTTTTCTTCTTTTTTTTTTTTTTTTTTTTTTTTTTGTTTGTTACGATAACATAACCTCATTTATGTACATATATATATATATATATATATATATATATCGACTGCATTACATTTACAAACACAATACGTGGTTAATTGCAATTTACAAACAAACAAAATAAAAAAATATTAAAAAAATATTGACTTTTCGTGTTCATGTAAACATGTTATGAAAACAGTTATACGCTTGTATACTCTCGTACATGTACTCTAAATTATCCAGTAAAATATTAGCAATTAAAGAAAAGTTTTACCTCTTCTTCCTCTGGCCCCCCCACCGCCCAATTACTGAATCTCGTATTTATTTAATTTTTATTTTATTTTTAATGGAAATATAAAATGCGTAATAAGAGCAGATAGAATAACTAGGAGAAAAACAAAAAAAAAAAAAAACGAAAAGAAAAGAAAAACCGCAGATTACAACATAAAGAGAAATAAAGACATTTAAGATAAGTCGAATAACAAAAGCGCTATCATACTGTCATCAAACTTTATTGCCAAACATATAAAAAATGCTGCCATTAAATGCATCAAAGCCAAGCGAAATAATTTAAAATAATTTTGGGGGTAACTGAAGCAGATAACCACTCGCGAAGTACTTAGTCCGCAGGAAAAGATGATAGTTCATGATAGTTGGCAATATATATATGCGCGATTGCTCGCTTAGATAAATACATGTATTAACCTTTGGCGTGTCAGTGTACCTTCGAATGGATTTTTCAAATATTTAACCATTTTCGCAAATATAAATTGATAGCCGATAAGTGATAAACTGATTTGAAATCCGTATTTGTTGTAGTGCATGAGCTATTGATGAGAATATATTTTGCAGATTAAAAGCTTTAAAGCTAGCATAGAGCAAATATGAAATAAAACGGAACGCTGCCAAAAAAATATAAAAGAGTGAATTCAGGCCACTCGCCCAGACCAGAAATCCCAATTACTTACAATTTTTTTTTTTTTTTTTTTTTTAATCACTCAGGGAATGTCTTCTGCTAATGCGGTGATGATCGAAGAGAAGTAGAGGAAGAGGGAAGTGAAAAGGCCGCAGCCGGATGTGGACTTATTGAAGCTACGATCAAGTACCGAAATTTGAAACCGCGAACACCGACTTGGCAGTTGTGAATTTTAATGCAAGCTATGTGGCAGCCCAAGGACTTTTCCGGATTTCAAAAACAAAAAAATACTTCTTTAAGGTATGTTCCATTTTCAACTGATTACATTATACCTAGAGGAAAGACTAAGTGATGACATTACACGCAAGAGAGGCCATAAGATATCATCTGGCCTAGCGACCGGTCACCAGTCGTAAAAGAAAGCTATGTTTTGCTTGTTGCAGGTTTTTGTTGACTTTCTGCCAATTTTGGCATACTGAAGGAATAGGTCCAATCACACCCCAATATTGAGCTTGCTATAAAACTAGGCTTTTCCGTCATGGAAACCATAAATAAAAAAAAAACTGTCATTTAATTTCTGAAATCTATGTTGTGTAGCTCGGAGAGTTCGGTTAGAGAATATTATCCTATTTCCCTATGATTGCAAAGTTTTCTCTACTAATCTGTGAAGACCAAAACGTCGAGTTTCTTTTAATCTTCTACTAAGGTTAAGTAGTTTTACACAGTGTTCAGTTCTCTTAATACAGAAGCTAAGCACCGGACCGTGTATTTTAAAGGAAAATTTCTATTACACAGAGACTAAAATCAAAAAAAACGAAGGTTTTCATGTGATTCTCAACCGATCAGCAAAGGGAATTAAGTTCGAATAGCGGGAGGGAAAGGAAGATTGCACTTTCTCCTCTTTCTAGATCCAGCTACCGTACGAAAAGTAGCGTGTACAGTAAAATTAGATCTGCAACAATCGCAAAAATCTGAACAGGGGTCCTGTCACGTAACAGTTCAATGGAAAATAGTTAGTTTAGACTTAATTACCGGCACATTTGACTGTTTGGCGATGGCTTTCCAAAGTCGTCTTTCGACGAGTCGCCAAGACTCTCGATATTAATGACTATCAAATGGATAACCGATAGATTATCGGGGAAAACAAATTTCCATTTTCCATAGTCACTCTCATTGCATCGCTTTCGATAAACTTATAGCATAGAAAAGAAATTCAATTTTAAAGAAACCTCGTACATACATAGTCTACAAAATTATTGAAACAAACTGACCTTTTTATAAAAAACATGCTGAAGAGTGTAACATGTCGGATGTAACGTAAGGGTATCAAAGGTAAGCCAAAGATAACATTCCGATACAAAACCAGAACGCATGGACTAGACAGCTGAGGTATATTTAGACCGCGGTCGCATATCCACATGGGCGAGAAAGTCTTGTCGTATTTTGCTACCTACAGGAGGCTTACAGGATATCACTTGTCAGGTGAAGGCAAGCAGGTAGAATGAGCTTAGCTTGCCTCTCTTCGGATATAAGAGGACTTCTTTCAACACCCTTCGTCATCTAGACACTGCGTTTGATATGAGTTCGAGAGAGAAAGCAACCCGTCGGTTGTTTATAAAAACTTATGTGACACGATGGAAGGTGAAGTTGTAAAATATTCGGACTTGCAAAGGGTTTGCCAGATTTCAGATTTGCCAAAGATTTCAGTCTCAACGAAGGTCATCGATGTGCGCGACCTCGATAAGGACATTTTGCTAAGGAATAATCCGCACCTAAGCATTACAGAAACTGCAAAGGAACTCGGCATCCACCGTTCGACTGAGATGAGAAAGATATTAAACATCGTAGACTTTCCGAATCAGACCGACTTTTTCATATACATATTTTTATACATATTTTTCATTATTGTCTGCTGCTGCTTGCAAGTTGTTTACAATAGAGAGTAAAAAACTTTTCCCTCATTTTTACATTTTTCTTCAGGTCTATCATGAAATTTATGATTTCTGTGAAATCTTTTCGGTTAAGCAAATACGTTATTTTTTATATCTACGAGAATGCGAACACAAGAGAATAAAGAAGAAAGAAAATTGCGATAAATCGAAAGAATATTTTTGATTTATAGAGTATTTGATCCATTTCTTTAATTTCATGCGCGCAGATGACTAAACTGTAACAAAAGTCACTCTATTTTTTCACATTTTTTGATAGCCTTCAGAATAATTTTATATTTTGGTCTGCAAAAAAAAAAAAAGTTGATCTAATGAATTGTAACATATCTTCGGGGGGGCGGGGGTTTCACAATAGTAATGATTTCTGTGTGAGTGTTATACAAGCATTGCAAGTGATTCCTTATGAGTTACATTTCAGTTCATTTTATTTGAAAAGCAAAGTAAAGCACTTTGCTCTTTATAGACTTGCTATGGCTTGCTTTTATATGGTGGTTTATAAAATTTCGCTCAAAATTTTCCATAGAGTAAATAAACACTTACGCGGACATGATATTCATAGACGTGTAAGCATCATTTACCTTTTCGGACAACGAAAAACCGACCCGTATATATTCAACATATGTTTATGAGGATTTAACACTTTCCACTTCAACATTGTTATAACTTATACAATTTACACAACAATGAAACTTTTATATGCTTCAAGCACAATCCGCCAAGCATGAAATCATTTCTGTAAAGGGGATGCATTACTTGCCGCTTTTTTCCTTCTCTCTCTCTCTCTCTCTCTCTTTTTGCTTTTATTTATTTATTTATTTATTTTTATTTTTTTTTTCCCAAGAAAATATATACATATATATATATAAATGCGCATATATATGTATGTATGTATATGTGAATGTAAAATACATACAAAATGTTTTGGCCCAAACGAAAACGGTAATGTTTAAAACTATACATTAGCGTGCAAAAAACCAAAAGTACGGAACAGTGGCAACCAAAGTGGTAGCTGTATACTTGAGAGTCTTATAAACTCATGAATACACGGGAGACCCAGACATAGCAATAGCAACAGTAAGAGAGCACGTGTGTATAGAAAACATTCAGCCAGCCAGCCATCCAGCCAGCCAGCGAACCAGCCAACCAGCCAACCAGCCAACCAGCCAGCCAGCCAGAAGACATAGGAACTATGTTAACATGTAAAGTGGGTAAATTGCCTTTAAATAGAATACGATGGTAAAAGAACCAAAATCGACACAAACAGACACATATTTATATTAAAAAACGAGTACACACACACACACACACATGCATAGACATTTATACCTGTAAGCCGTATGTATATACGCAATACAAGTTTGCATAAATGTTCTCAAAGCCAAAAAAGATTTTAGTTAATAGCGGCACGGCACACAGTACAACGAATATTCATCGTACACAACACATGAGTTGTTGTTCTGCTTTTGGTAGGCTCTTTCCAGGAAACCTGTGTGTTATACAAATGTGGGTTAAATTGGGCGGCAAGTTTAACTCAAAAAAAAAAAAAAAAAAAAAAAAAAAAAAAAAAAAAAAAAAAGAAGGAAGAAAACACATGACGATGCATCAAGTAAATCAGCGTAAATTCAAAGTCAGACTAAGCGAATGAAAATCAATTCAAGTCCCTAAGTCCCAATCATTAATTTGCTGAGAGTTTTTGCAGCGCGAGACAGATAAACTGAAAAAGCTTTTTTAAGAGAATTTTAAGCAAAACAAAAAGAAAAAAAAAGGAAAAAAAAAAGCGACTATTTAACAGAATTTTTAAGTATATACTTAAGCCTACTTTGAGAGACATCATATAAACATGCCTATGCAAGCATATCTGTGTGTATATATGTGTGTGTATGAATGTGAGCGGATAGTAGGAATATTCATACTTTTGGAGCAAGAGCATGCCGCGCGCGCGTGTGTGTGTGTGTGTGTGTGTGTGTGCAGAATAAATTCAACTAATTTTGCAATAGTGTAACGACTACAATTACGTTTTCTTATTGATGGGAGAAAGTGCTAAAGAATCTCTTTACACATGCTCTCGTCCATGAATTTGTCTATGGTTGAATTCTCGAAAGTAATGTTTGCTTGCATTAGCTCTACCAATGTTCGTAGACTGATGCGTTTGTTCATTAATGCATAGTCAAGGCTAAGTGAATCGTTGATATCTCCTGGTTGAAGTGCACAGTTATTCAGACGAAAAACACCCGAAATTTAGTTATTATATATTTAGGCTTTTACCGTTTCCTTCGTCTTTTACGAATCTTTTTTTTTCCCCTCTCTACAAGTGGTTTTTTTTTTTTTTGTTTTTTCTTCTTCACAGTCCAGTATCTCCAATTTTTTAGGCTTATCTTCTTCCATAGACTCGTTTTAAACAATTTTTGCACACATGCACATAATCGCAGACACTATGCACACATTGCTACAGATTTTTATTTTATTTTCCTTTCTTTCTTGCTTTCCTTGATTTATATTTGACTTTCCCGTGAAGTCAGTCAACTTAAATGTTCTCATTTTTCATTAAATTGTTGCTTTTTCTCAATAAAAAGAAACACAAGTCACACTACAATTTTGTATATAATTTTTAATGTTCGAATATTCTTAACGGTCTCTTTTAAAGCAAAAAAAAAAAAAAAAAGGAAAAAAAAAATAATTTTTAGATGCATTACTACTTGCTAGGCATGTATTGGCAGCAAAGTTGTCAACTTTTCTATCTGTTCCTTTAACTTTATTCAGGTTACATGCACACTTATGCACACATGAGCAGAAAAGTAGAAATTTTGAAAACTTAGTCATTCCATATCCATAACTTCACAACCTAACAAGGCCAATAGAAAAATGATGTAAACTGACATATATATCCCCAACATTCACAAACGGAATTTTTAAGTTACATCATCAACGTTAATGGTCATAATTCTACAAAATCGAAAAGTGTTTTTCCAAAATTTAATGTAATAAGTGTTTCTATATGAAAAATGCTGAGATCTGCAATCTTGCCATTAGACATCTTCCCCAATACAAAGTGATACAGATATTAGTAAGCAAATTGACTGAGATAACGAAAAAACCAAAAAAAAAAAAAAAAAAAAGAGGAAAAAGGCATAAAGTTATTTTCGCTTTAGCCTGGATTCGCTTTATCTACATTTTATTAAGAAATAGCTCAAAAAAGGTAAGTGAAGAGAATAAAATTTTTTTTTCCTCTTTTTTTCTTTTTAACTGAAAAACAACTTTCTTCCATAGCTTTTGGCTAATTCTCAAATTTCGATTGCTATTCTCTGCATGATTTCAACCTTTCATTTTCCCAATATTTCTTTGATTAATATTTGTTATGTCCGTCATTACGTTTACAACGGCCAAAATGTTGCTTTACAGCGCCCATGAAACATATATATTTTTGATCCTTATCAAATTGTTAATTGATCTAGGCATGTCTGTCCGTCCATTCCTTTCCTCTGGGTATAGGTTTATGGTAAACATAGTCTGCTAATGCTGGTGAAAACTTTAAATTATTAAAAATTAAATCTAGCAAAAGACGTTCAAAGTTCTTCTAAACAGATTGATATTAAAAATGGACCAACTGGCTCAAATAATGCATGATCCATACCCAATACGGCATAAATTGAGAGAGCAAGCGAAAAAGAATGGTTTTTTTTTTCTTTTTGTTTGCTGATTAGTCTTACATTATATAGGCCTTCAGTTTCTATATAAAAGTGGAATAGATCAACTTCGCCCATCCATTATCATATAATAGGGAAATTTAATTCTTTTCGTGCTGGGTGATTTACGTCGAGCATAGAAGATTCGACGACAGCTATATATAGTTTTCTTCTCTATTTTCTATTTGCATCAATCTCTTAGGTTTTAATGTTTATTTCTTTGATTCTTTTTAAAATTCTTTTTATATGTCTGCCTTGAAATTGTATTCTAACGCTCTAACTCTAATTGTGTCTAACCTTCGTCTAACTTATAACAAATCACAAGTCGTTGGCTCTCATATCCTACTTGCCTTTCCTCAACCCCGTCTACTTTATTTCTTTGAATTTCATCGTTCCCTTGCATTCAAATTAATTCTTCGGCTTTTTAATTTTCTCATTCTGTTTATAGTCGATTGCTTTAGCTGCTATTTAAGTTCTATTTGAATTGCATTTTAAGTCAGTCGCTTTATAGATAACGTTTCCTCTTTTCAATTTCCATACGACTTTTATTTTGTATGATTTGATGAGGTTGCTGCGTGATTTGCTTTATATTTCTAAGTTGATTTTATTCTTCAACTCTTATTTATTCTTCATTGTATTATGTTTGCTAGAATTTGATTCGTTTTCAATATTCGTCTTTTACCTAAATCTTCGTTAACTTCAGTTTGCAATTCAGTCGAATTCTATAGAGGTTCTATCTGATTTCTAGGCGATTTTTACAACTGTTTTATTCTTTCCTTTTTTAGTTCTACTTTTCTCACTTAAGCTCGTAACATAGATGAAAAGTCGATGCTTCACTTGCCTTTTATTACATCTTTTTTTTTTTTCTTTCACTACTCTATCCAACTTCAATTTCACCTGATTACTATATTCGGCCTTGTCTTCCAATCAATTTCTATTTCTCTTGTATACGACTTTTACATATTCTTTAATTCATTCTCTATTCTATTTCGCTGACATTCATTCGTTTTCTATTGAATTTTATTCTTAATATCCTTTCTAGGCCATCAAAGTTTACATTTTACTCGATTTCTGTTTTCTTCTGTCTTTCAATTTGTTTGAGGCTTTCACACCTCAAAACGATTTTTATGTAATTTTCGGTCAATTTCGGTTCACTATTTGAATCTCACCTAACACCGACTAACTAACTAACTTTCATTTGGCTGGTGGGCTAACTCTTCAACTTGAGGAAAATCCGTCGAAAAGTGTACCATGTGGTACAGACGTACCTGGACGTGCCATTTCAACCAGTGAACGGCGAAAACGGTAAGGATTTCAATAAGCATTAGCTAGTAATACTTCATTAACATTATTTAAGGAGGAATCAGTGTTATATAATAAACATCAATTCCGTTACATCTCTGAACTATTGTTCCTCTATATTCTTATTCTTATTATACACAATGATTCCGCCCTATTGCTACAGAAGTAACAGTAGGAATCAAGTTAACTACGTAATGCAGGCTTAGCACATTGCCGACCGC
>KK502926.1:0-22331 GCA_000688735.1 Glossina austeni | reverse complement strand
GAGAAGAAAGAAGGATTTCGTATCTTTCCTTTTTTTTTTCTTTTTTTTTTTTGCACATTCTCTGACATTAAAACATATGTTAAACATGTACAAGAAGAAGAGCGAATTATGCAACACATTTGATATGATGCAAAAAATATATAGGAAAAAGTAAAAAAAAAAAGGTAAAAGACAAAAAAAATATTTAAAATCACACAATAAAGCGAAATAAAGTTTATTTTGGAAAAAAGAAATAATAAAAAAAAAAGGAAAATGAGAATGAAAAGGAGACTTGAGAGAAGAAATGCAATGAACGCATAGCAATAGTTTGCTTTCAGTGCTTAGAGAACCATGAAAATAGTTGCTTAAGTAGCTTTAGAAAACCAAGCGTGCACGAACAAGCATGCGGTACATAGTCGTGTAGCAACATCACTTAAGTGGGTATTAAAGTTTAAATAAAAACACTTAACAATTTATGAAAGAAGAATATTTGAATGCGTTGATGGCGATGGCGATGGCGATGACGATGACGAGATATTTCGCAAATGCAAAACAAAGCATGCCTCGATAATGTCGGTATGCGGCGGTATGATGACTGTATAATCACAAAACGATAATGCAAAGAATTAAAAAGAAATAATTTTTTTTTTTTTTTTTTGAAAGCTTTGCATAGAAACACTTGCGAGCCAATGAAATTCTATCGTATGCGAAATTGTGTATGGAAAGTTAATTTTTTTTTTTTTTTTTTGAAAGCTTGAGGGTATAAATAATGTTTAATTTCCTATTAAAGCAAACCCTCACGAACATCGCTCGCTTTAGCATAATAGTTAACAAAGCTTAAGCTAAATAAATTTCAACAATTAGCAGAGAAGCAAATGCTCGCTTGCATGTATGTATGCGCGTTTTAAGGGTGGGTGTGTGAGAACATGATTCTACGCAGTATTTGCGTTTATAATTTAAAATTGTAGTCACTGTAGTCGTTGTTGTTGTTGGCTTTTTATTTTTGTAATGAATTTTCATTGAATTTTAATGCGAAACTTTTAAACAATTTCAAATTAATTCTATAAAAAAGAGAGAAGAAATTGCTAAGAAAATTCAAATGAAAATTTCTTCTTAATAATATTACGTTGCAAGCGCAGCATACCAGCCACCATCATATCCAGTAAAATGTGCAACGTCAGCGGCTAAATAGTCGGTCGACGAAATGAATGAATGATGAAAGATTGTAAGCAAGAAACGCTAATCCTGCAGGATATAAACCTTATATATATATATAGAAAGAAGGTGTTGTGTGTACGTTTGTATGCGCGCGTGTGTGTGTGTGACGCGACAACGATTATAAAGCGTCATAAAAACCAGCATCAAATTGTGGGCCAAGAATGGGAGAAAGAAAGAATTTTGAATGAAAAAACCCTGACGGAATGGGGGTAAAGGACGCTTCTTGGAGATGAGCTCGCAATATTTTATAATACTTTGAAAGGCAAACAAAGCAAAAATTAACTTGTTTTCCATCTTAACGTTGAATCACGCAGACACATCACACACACAGTGTCTTCATGGTAAAATGGAACTTTAGTGCCTACGCATGTATGTATGTGTAACATGTATATATATATAGTTGGCATAAATATCGGGTAGATTAAAAAGTATCACTCTTTTTGTCCAATATGCAGTAATTGTGTTCCTAAGTATCTATCTTTCTATCCACGAAATGACAATCGCATCTTGAAACATTGATCTCTCTATCCACAAGATAACAACAGTGTCCCAGGCAAAAATCTCATCTCATCGCATCCCTTCTATTCCAGGACGCTCTATCTTCCTCCTTGCATTGCGGTTCAGGCATTTGTGATAGCACCATGTGTGAGGCACCATGTATTCAGAGACCAGGAAATCGAAGCATTGTTAAGCGTTATTAAGCAAAATTCATCACCATGTAGTACAACAATCTATTTAAACTTTTCAAGGTCAATGGTTTTTATATATATATTCTTAACTGCACTCCGAAAGAACCCTCATCAGTGTGGCCAACCCATAAGACTTGTGTTTCCCTTTTTCAGAGATTATAAATAAAAAAAAAACATATAAAGGTCGACATGTGTAGCGTCAAGAGCGTCAATAGGTTAAAGTTGTTATGAAGATTATTTTATCAGAGATAATATAAACTCTGTCGTACATTTCAGGATTTTCTTGCCCTAACAGATGTGGAAATAATCAAGAAAATATTAGGACTTTAGCCGAGGCGTGTAGGCTGTGAACCGAGTTAATCTATTGTCAAAATCCGCTCGAAACTAATATAAAAGCGGTAGAGAAAACAGAGCAAAACGAAATGCTAGATACTTTTTAGACAACCAACAATTTTTACAGTTATAAAAAGTAATTTATGTATATACTGATGCAGTGGATAACAAAAAAAAATAAATGTTATGCTTAAGTTTGACTTTTTTAAAAAGTTAATTGAAATTCAAACGCCCACATATAAACCCAAATGCATACACACACTTACGAATTGTAGATACTGACTGCGTAACTTATATACATATACACACATATTTATATACACACATATATATAAAATCAACGGAAATTAACAATGGCAAACATGGCGTATGAAGAATTAATTTTCACTTAAAATATGCAACAGCTCGTATTAAAACAGTAAAAAAAGGAGAAGAAGAAGAAGGCAGAAAGAAAGCAACTTATGGAAAAGAAAAATATTAATTTATTGTGTGTACATTTTATCTCGAAGGAAATTTACGCTCAAGCCACACACACACATACATACACATAAAACCTTTCACACTTACTTATAGCCATAGATAGTGCTGCAGTGGAAATATATTAGAATTTTATACGCTACTCTCGTTTAGGTAGATTGGTGTACGTAAGCAAAGTTTCCAAAGTAGTAAAATTTTCTCAGAAGATATTTGTCGATGTATTCGTGTGTAACATAAAATTTCATTTATATGTACATGTATGTGTGCATATATTGTGCGCTTACATTTCTCTATGAGTTTGAGCAACTGTTGCTACTACTCAACTTAATAAATCTGTATGGGTAGAGCAAACATACAACAGTTATGTACACATATGTATAGAGATTGTTTTAAGCAGCTGTACAATATTTTTGTTTTACACTAATCAGCAAAACACGATGTTATGAAATTGCATTGTCAATGCATATGAACTTTTGATTAGTTATGGAATCACTCTGACGCAATATAGTAGCGTCGCATGCCTGCGGCCTGCACTATTGTGGTCCAAAGGATTGAAATAAAAACTCGAAATTTCCTGCATATGTTTTTCTTGTTTTTGTTTTAATTGCGTAAACTTCGGATATTTTTTATAAAAAATAATTTTGCGAATTGGATACGAAAACTAGAGCGGAAAGAACGCAAAACTACTAAAAGCATGAATTTTAAATATTGGAATTGCGTCGCTTGCATCTGGTCTAAATAACTTATGGAGCTTTCCAAGTGAAGCACAAGAAGTAGAGGGAACAGGAAATGCATGAAATTGTGCATTTGCAAGCTGATTAATGCGTTAATTAAATTGACGGCAACTTTTGAGAAAATTGTATCTGATGATCATTACATGGATGCCACTGAACCACACAATGGTGATATAAATCTGTAATTGGGACGCATTAATATCTTACCAGAATGAAACGACCGACCACGGGACAAATACATACACCGAGCTGTACTTACAATCCTAAATCTATGCGCAATTTATTCGAGCTCTCTTATTTATTGCAGCCTATTTTGGTCAAGTTTTCAGCCCTGACAACTTAGTATTCATACAATCGGGCAATTGACATGAAGACGTCCTCAATATGTAAAAATTGCATTTTACAAGTTGCAAGTGATATCGATCTAGAATTTGATGCCAATATTTAATTGCACCGTATCTCTTGTCTATTACTAATAAAAAGGGATCTTGAATTTATTAATAATTAAGCGAAGTTTGATGCAACTCTGTGCTCTTCATAAGTGGCAAAGTGATGTTCGCCTTGGGATGAATCTTTCATTTCTCATAATTACACAACTGGTGGAAGTTCAAAGGTACAAATAGGAGAACGTCAGCTACTGGAAACTTATAACTGCAACAAGCGCTAGTCAAACGCTACCATAAATGGAAAAAATTGTCAAAAGTTTAATCCAAAGTAACGACTCAATTATTCATTTCATTCTCTTTTGCATTGCCTAGGTAAGCGAAAGCGACAATTAATCTTTTTACGTTACATCCATTAAAGCCTAAGCAACCGTAATAGCACAAATACAAATTCCCGCCTACTCCCGGCTACTCCGTAAAAAAAAGGCCTCTTGAATGTGTATGTAGATGTTCTGAATAACTAAATGTACTTACGTACGTACGTTATACTCTCATTAACAGTTTAAATTTCTATTGCCTCAAGAGTCCGCACTAGTTCTGGCAAAGCATGAAAATTTATATCTAAAGAATAAAAAATTTTATAAAAAAAAAAAGAACGAAATTTTATTTATAAAGAAAGCAAAATTAGTTTCACAGCATATTAATATGTTCAGCATTTAAAATCTTTTTGCCAAAATTGTCATCTGCATATTTTGCACCCTACAACATTTACTTTACTACTTACAAGTTTATTTAACAACACCGTAGAAAACTTAAAATGAATCCAATTTTCGTTGTACCAATCAACTGAAAATAATCGTCTGAACTGATCTAAACTTGTTTGTCCGTCCGTTCCTGTGTTTGCCTGTCTGTCATGTGATGGAATGGGTAAGGTGTACGGGCCGCTAAGACCATATAAAACTGTTACTGCCGATGTCTATCGACGTCAATTGAACAAACTGAACAATGTATTGTTGCAATGAAGACCAGCAATAGCGGTTAAAAGATGCAAAGTCATCCTCTTGCATGACAATGCTTGGCCACAAGTTCCAAGAGTTGTCAAGGCTACACTGTTCCAGCTCGAATAAGAAGTTCTGCCAGACCCAGCTTACTCCCCAGATATGGCGCCTTCTGATTACCACTTGCTCAGATCGATGAGGCATCGCTAGACCGGCACGGATCGACGATTGGATTTTTGCCAAACCAATATCATATTCTTTCGACATGGTATCGGCATGTTGCCAAACATTTGGGGGATGTTTGTAGAAAATTATGGAAAGTACTTCTACTACTATTGCACCCACTTTTCTCAATCAATACCTATGTCAGGTGCAAACATGATCAAAATACTTGCAGGCAACCAACATATTATTGTACATAGTTTTGCCAGATAAAATAAATGCGAAGATTGAAGGCTTAAATTATTACCCTCTAAGCCTATCGGCTTTCTTGAAAACCTTTTGTTGTTAGCCCAGATTCTTTGCCTACTCGGACACTCGGACATAGAAAATAATTAATAATTAGCTCAATAACAACATAAGCTGAAAAAATTAATTTCTCTAAATTTCAATTCTAAAATCAAATCAGTTCATGTATTTGGTTAGTTGTCGTGGAACCGCGAGATAAATTTTGATATTCTATCACGAAAATAAGTTGTGCAATATATTCGGTAAAATGGTGTAGGGTATGTAATGGTGGGCCTTTGCCGACTGTAATGGACTTTCTTTTTTTTTTTTTGTTAGCAAAAAATTTCTTCAATTTGAGTACGCGCCACATTAGGTACATCAGTTTTGTTTCGATGGCCGAAATGGAAACTGCATCGGATGGGATTAATATTTTAAAAATTTAAAATAACACGAACATCTTTAGTCAAAACCATAAAATTCGACCTAAGCCGTTGTAAATATTTTTGTCGATTTTTTTATTTATAAATATTTAGTTTGTTATTTAACTCATATTTCAATTCTTTTTGATTCCTTTTCTTTTAAGCTGAATAAGAAAAATATCTGGAATTTTCTTAAGCTACTTTTTTTTTTCCTTCATTTCATTTGATTTATACTCTTATGTAAGCATATTAAATGATTTAAAACATAGTTTCTTATCTTAAAGTTTCTTACCAAAAAATTATATCTATTTGCATATTATATATATATACTGGCAATATTTTACCGATAAATCTTAAGAAGAAGCATACAAGCATTAAAAGAGCTATATATATAGATATGTGTATATATATATATATATGCAGAAAAATACATTTTATAGATAAGAAATAGAAAAGTTTATATAATTTTTTTTTCTTTTATTTACTAATAAATGACTAAAGTTATATTTATTATTGTTTAATTTGGTTATGTACATAACTATAAAACACTAGATCCCATTTACAAGCAGAATTTATGAAATCTTCAAAAAGATATGCATACGCAGCGTACATGTACAGCGTACATTGAAACATAAAACATAAAAATATGTTCAGCTTGTAGTGTTTTTTAAGAAGAACATAATAAGCAAATTGAATTTAAGGGCGAGAGAATATGCTTAGTTTAGATTAAACGTCGAAACGTCAACTCTAGAACGCAAGAATTAAACGGAAATCTTTACGGCTTAGATGATGAGCTTTCGAAATATTTCGAAATCGCAAAAAGCAAATTTTCATAACACCTTTTACCTAATGGATCTGATAACTCACAGTAAGCACGATAGAACATTTGCACGATCCACAAGGTAGCTTCAGACACACAAACTATATATATTCTTGTTCAGCGTCCAATTCTCAATCGACTTAAGCACGCACGTGTGCTTGCCTGCCGGTCTGTCTGTCTGTCCATGAGTAAATCATCCCGAAACTGGTTAAACATTACTCCGAGGTGGGCCCTTATGGATTTTTGATCGCTATTATTTCATGCCGTCTCCCCCGCCTCTCTTCGTCTGAGAATAGAGGTTCGTATGCCACCTTCGTGTGGCTTTATATCGAAGCATATCTTGCATAAAAAACTGTCGCGTTTCTTCCATCTTTCGGTGTCCATAAATATGACTGCTAGCAAGTTACTTCCAGAGATCCTAAAAGCCTGTTTTTTAAACATTCCCTAGTCGGAAAAACGAACACAGGGTGCTGTGCCTCGTCATTTGTACCTTGACATAGATCGCATGCGTTATCTGCTCGTAAATTGAAACGGTACAAATAATTCTAAAATTTTCATGACCAGTGCAGAGTTAGGCTAGGGATGAGTTGTGATGTAGTTCCACCTTCCTTTCGTGTCACTGCTGCCATCCTGTCAACATGCTCAGCCGGATGACAGTGTTAACGCTGCAGACATCACTGTAATTTCCTTCGCCAGTAGTTGTTTCCCTTTTGCCACTGTGGACATATAAATGCTCCTTCAATAGTAAATCTATGGTTAGCATTGCTGCCAAGACCGCTGTCGCTGCCGTCGAAATTGTGCTGTAGACCGGTGTCATTCGCGTGTATAGCGTTAGAACGGCTTCCAGGTTTGTTAGAAGATGTAATGTCTGTAATGCCTGTAATGTAATGTTGTAATGCCTTCTTTAGCCAAATTTTGTCTGTCTATCTGCCTGTCTGCCTATCTGCCTGTCTGCCTATCTGCCTATCTGCCTGGCTCTCTACATAATGTCTGTGCTACTGTGCGACTTCCAAATTGACAAAATATCGCTTCCATTACAATATAAACTGAGAACACTTTTAATTTCTAACGTACTTTTAAAATATCAATCAACTTGATAAAGTTCTTCGCTTAAAGGAGACTTCTCGCGTTTTCTTTTCAACAGAAACTTTTGCCCAAAGAGGTTACGAAGGCGGCCAAATCGAGCATTAAGAGAACTTTCTGGTCTCGATTCCTTCTAAGTCTAAGCAAAATCAAACAAACCGCCCTAACTTTCATATGATTTCTCTAAACTTCTAACAAAAATTTGCATATTCAACCTTATCAGAGAGCGCACAATATTTACAAAGTCCGTAAAAACAATTTTCATTTATTTTAAAGGTGCAAAGAAGTTGCTGATATTGAAGCGTTCACCTTAAAGAGTGTACACGAATTAAACTCTTGATCATACCTCCAACGTACCTACGGACGCTGTAGCTAGAAACTTTGCCTTCAATTGCCTTCATTTTGTTTGATGCTGCAAACGCGCGTTATCAACCATTTGTTTTCCATAATGGAAAAATTCTTTAATAAAATTCCTTAGTTTTCAAGGACACTTTCTGTTAAAAACTACACTGAATGTTACTTTAATCTCTTCTTCTTGTTTATATAAAATTTCAATTGAATATTATATCAATGCAATTTCATTGCTCACCCGGTCGGTCGTCTTAAGTGAAAACATTTTCAATTTTAGATTACGATCCGTGCGTGAAAATTTTTAACAAATTTTTACTAAATTTGCTTTCAAAACACCAGCTGACTACATAAATATAAATATTAATAATTACGATATGCCATCAGATTGAATTTCATTTCATTAACGGGTGGTGGTGTATCCTGTTAGAAAAGGTCTTAAGAAAACCAATACGGACGCAATATTGTGATGGTTGTTACCATCGCTGGCATGGAAGTATACTAATTTTATCATTCCATTTGTGATAAGTAGAGTAATAAAGAGAGCGAAAAAAAAAAATAAATAAAAAAATTCAAAAGCGTTTTTCATTGCTTTTTATCAAAATGAATTTTTCACTCAATGTGTGAGTAATCATCTGCCCGTTAGCTGAATACTTTCCGCGAATACTTTCCCTGATCATGTTCAAACATGATTCTTGTACTGTACGTACTATACTCAAAAAAGTGTAGAATATAAGAGAATTTAAAAAAAGGATTGAAACCTAATCAAGTCAAAATTTTGTATATATGTTGTACTTCTTTTTTACGTCATATTCATATAATTTTAACCTTCAAGTTAAATATTTTTTCATTATTATCTAAAATGCTGCCAAATAGAATCCTGGTCAGATTCAAACTAAGAAAACACTACCGGCATCCAAGGTTCGCGGTAGACTGAATCCAAACTGAACTATTTTTCCTGCTTATTTCGAGTTTTCAAGGTAAAGCAAAGTAGCGGCAAAAGCTTGTGTTTGACAACATAATCGTACACTCACGTTTACTAGCAAAACATATACTTATGTCAGTATATCGGAGCATGAAATGCACTGTTAACACGTACAGGTAGATGAAGAGATAAAATGAGAAGAAAAAAAAATTTTTTTTTTTTTTTTTTTTTTTTTTTTTTTTATATTCGTTTTTCTTAAGTTAAGATTACGAAAAAAAAAAAAAGTGGCTCTCTATTAAAACTTATTTAATTTAAAAATCGAAAAAAAAAAAAATAAAAACAGAAAAGCAGAGAAAAAGTAGTTTCAACAAAAAAGTTCTCTTTAAATGCATAAACAACAAATCTTTGATATATGCGTGTTTACGTTTACTAAAATGCCATGTGAAGATGTGTTGGTTGACTGCTGTGAAAGTGACAACTGCTATAAAACATGTTTGAATAGAAATGAACATAACAAATGCATATGCATATGCGTGTGTGTGTATGTATGCTTGTGTATATGTGTGAGCATAAATCTGTCTATCACATGATAATGTGACGAAATATGTTGAGAAACTCGGTCTAAGAGCACCTATACACTAACGCATATATATATCAAGTGAATACTGTAAATGAAATGAAATGAATGAAGAATTGCATAAATAATTCATATTTAAATTTAATAAATTTGTGTGCAAAACACACACATATGGATATAGTGCTTAAATGAATATATGAATAAGTGATATAAAGCAAAGAGATATTTGCGAGATTTGTCAAGTAAGTAAAATGTGATCGATCCACTTTTGTTTCAACAAGGACGGAAGGAAGGATCTATTCGTGTGTAACCGACTGCATCACGTAATTTATTGCTTTTTATAAAGTCTAAGGTCTAATAAGGCATGTAGAAGGTAGGTAGGTAAATATGAAACCGCAGTTTGCACATAGATGGCTCTAATAGGACTCGTAAAGGATACGCATATCTAAAGTTATTTCCTATTATTTTTTTTAGCTTGGACATCTGACAGTAGGCGGAAATCTAGAAATACTTTTTCCAACAACGAAATTATCGAGTTTCATGTCAAATAGAGATCATGCGGCGGCAACATATTTTCTTCGCCGACAGAAAAAATCGTTTTCCTTCCTAACATCCCTTTCCGAAGTGGTATGAAAAGTTAATGTTTTTGGCGTATCATCTACATCGACTGCCAAAGTGAATCGCCTTAGCAGAAAGGAAGCCCATATTCTTTATTTGATGAGACCAATAGAGTATTGTCTCTTATTAGTTGTCTGGGGAACGAACCTGTTCAGGAATTGACCGCAATATCAAAGAACTCAACACAAAATCCATTTAACATCCGTCTATCCATCCATTCAGCAAAACCGGTTCGCCATACATTGAAAGCACTCAACTGGGAAATGCTAGCCGATACGATTTACTCGCTAAGCTCGAATCCTTCCGTTTACCATTCGTCTGCGTTGATTGAGCAAAACCGGTTCGCCAAACTTCGAAAGCACTCAACTGGGAAATGCTAGTCGATACGATTTACTCACTAAGCTCGAATCCTTCCGTTTACCATTCGTCTGCGTTGATTTAGCAAACACTTGCTGAGTAGAGCTTCACTCCTTGCGAATATGTACGAACAAGATCCGAAGAAGATTGCTTTACCTCTATAGAACAGCGGCTTTTTGTGTCACAGTCTTCACAAGCTATATAGCCAATGATGGGCAGTACCTCAAATAAAATATTCTGAATCATTTTCATTCATTTACTATAAACATTTCGGTTTCATGTGGTCACACCTGGTACACATATTCCTTACAAGTAGTAATAAAAATTGTATGCTCTACCATATCTTCTATTCTAGCTTCTATTGCTGTTTATTTTGTTGTTGGTTTTTATTTCTTCTTCTTTTTTAATTCGTTACACAAAAATGCAACGAAGGAAAACCTCTATGGCTTGCAGTAGTCAAAGGCCTGCATTACTCAGCAACTTTCGAAGGTAACGATGTGTAGCATCGATGATAAATTATTCAATACGCTTCAGAAATTGAATTATCGTAATACGGCTACTAATCCTAACTGGGCTGTTATCAGCTCTGATCAATTTTTCAGTTTATCTATTTTCTTTCAATATTTATTCGTTTTCGTTTCGCAAATAAAAAAAAGCAAACATTTATTTGCCAACACAGTCACGTTTTCATGGTATTTACAATCATTTTAGTTTGTTCTTCTTACGATGTTAAACACCGAGGACACGCGTATTGACAAGCAGTGTCATCACAAGTGATATGAAAATATTTGGACTTTTTAACTATTTGTGCTCCACTTAGCGGTTTTTTAAAATCAACTAACACTCTCGGCTTTACGTCGACGCGAGAAATTATATATAAAATTAATTAAATTAAAAATAATTTTTATAGGATGATGAAAACTTTTTTCCAATTTTTTTTACTTTTTATTGAATGAAAGTGGAACCGCCTAGGTTTTGAAATTCGAAAAACTCCATTTTTTATTCCTAACACCATTTATGGTACAATTGCACGCCAAGTTTGTGCGGAAGGACATGCGCTAGACTGAGCTTCCATTATACCGATCGGCTTAGAATCGCTTACTGAATCTTAGTAAAGTCGCAAATTTTGAAATATTTTGATGAAATTTGGTCCACCGACGTGTCTTGATCGAAGCATGAACGCTATTCTAAATGGTTCGAGTTGAACCACTTCTTCGGCATGGTCCCATATAACACCGTACTTCCAAAAGCCGTTATACGAAGACCTGTGCTAACCTAAACGAGGTTATTTAATGGTGGAGCTGTAGTGTTTTTTCTTGCGTTTTCCTTATCATTTTAGCATATCAGGAATAATTTCTCCAAATTTCAAATCAATCGAATTTTGCGAAAAGAAAGCGCTTTAAGGTAATATAAAGAGTCCACGACAAAATACCAAAACGGTCTGCCAGGAGGATATGCAGGATTCGATCTTCCAGAAAACTGCCAGATTTTGCCGCATTTTAATCACGTTCTTCTCTATTCGTGTTGGCATTTAGACCCAAGTCATCTATCGTCGATCAGTGTTTTTTAATGTACGAAAGCATTTCTGCCAAATTTTTTTTATGCACATTTATAAAAGATTTTCTTGCCTGTGCTGTAAAGACATACAGACGGACTTCGAAGTAAATTCATCTTCAACCATCATCCAGGACGTAAGGACATACGCTTTAATACCTACCTATGCTGAGAATACCTTCGACACTATTAGCAGTCATTTTGTTCGTAAGACGTCGTTGAAGACTATCTTCAATTCCAAAGCAACAAATAAAGTCAACTTTTATGCTTTAGCACACTTTCGTTTCACACTCATTTAAACTTTAATAGTCTGCCGTAATCCGTCACGCTATTGGTAATGTTTCACCCTGGACTACCTTTTATTTGATAAGATGACCACAAAGTGAAACCAATTTATTTGCTTTACGAAACATTTACTTACTACACAATAATTATTAGAAATCTCGCATACCACGTTTAACAATATTTACCAGAGTTTGGAACGTTTGAATACATCTATCAAAAATATTGTATGCCATCGAAGTCTTACAAAGTTTCGATTATATATTTGAAAAAATTTTCAAATAAAATCTTTTTATATCTACTTTAACAGCATCTCCAACAACTAAAGGTAAGTTTCCATACATTTATTTCCCTTAGTCTCTAGCCTAGTCGAACTCTTCGCTTATATATGTGTGTATATATATCTCGCCTTTACTTCATCGTTAATTCTAATTCAATTAAATTATCTACTTAGCATCACAGAATGGAAACCAAATTCTTGGGATATCAAACTTAATCGATTTATCACAATGCTCTGACGCACAAAGGGAAGGAAAAAAAGCAATGAAAACTTGCAAAGCATATCATCTCTCCCTCTCTCTCTATGTCTCTATCTTTCACTCTTTCTAAGCACAAGAACAAATTGTGTATAGAAGTGTATAGGAAACCGAAATACATAAAATTCCGTAACAACTAAAGTAGCAACAAAACACAGGACAAGCACACAGAAAGAACAACAGCACTTAACTACATTTGGTCTGGGCCAACGAGACCAATTTAATAATAAAAAAAAAAAAAAAAAATAAAAAAAAAAAAAAGAATACAAGAAAAAGAAATATGGTGCTGGTTACTTCCTGGTGATAAACATAAGTTATTTTAAAGTAAGAACGTGTTGTACGCTCTGAAAACAGCTCAACTCAACTGAACAATTCCTGCGAGAGTATTTGTATAAACAAAAAATAACAAAAAAAAAACACTTCATCATACAACTCAACGAGAAAGAGAGAGGACAAGATAAACAAAAACACTATTAAAATAAATAAAAAACAACAACAACAACAACAAAAAGGAAAAATAAAGAAGAAAAAAAATATCGAGATAGAATTTAAGTAAAGTGCAGGTCAGGGAGTATGGCATGCAGTTCAGTTCAGTTAAGTTCGGTTCGGTTCAGTGTTATTTGCCGCCTTGAGTTAGTGTCACTAATAAAATTTTCTGTTTGCAATTTTATTATTTATCTTAAAATAAATACATTTGTCAAAAGAACAGTGAAAACGACCGCTACAACACAGTCACAATCAATATACGTATATAATAGACGGACGTAACAATGACATAACGACCATTCGTTTACGGCATTACACTTTATGATCATTTAAATATTCGCAGCCACACTGCAGTGAACAATTGTCCGCCTGTTTCGTAGAAAGCGTCTCGAAAAATGTTTTAATTAAATTGAAGAGAAAAGTAGTAGAAATAGTTTTATACGTTAACTTGACTTGGGGAGTGGGGTGGGGGGGCGAATTTGCAACGTCCGCTGTCTAATTGAATGCAAAGGTATTAAAAAAAAAAATTCTCTAGATTTTATTTGTGACGGCCCCTTACATCATCACTAAGCACTAAGTGTTTGTATATCGCATTGTGAGTCTATCACGTTCTGGCTTGTAAACTTATGGACACATTTCTCTAGCTTATTGAAAAAGTCTTCTTCTTTCAGTTGTTTCTCTTCGCTCAAGTTTGTCAACTTTTGTTTGTGATCGTTGAAGCTGTTGTAATGTCAACTTGTTACACTTTTAAGTTTTCTTCTTCTTCTTCTACCATCAACTCTTTAACCCTTTCGCGTAGGAACCGTCACATATATGTGACATAGCGTTTTCTTGTCACAGACATCATCGGTCGGTTGGGACAATTTACTAACGCATGTTTTAACGGATTATGTGTTGAATAAAGTTAAGTTCTAAAATGATAAAATGTACAAAGACTGGGATCGGGCTATATATGTAGCTTTTAAAGAAGTAGACAATTTTTCGAGTGTCGAATGCAAAATCTTTTTTTTTTATATTCACTCTGCGTCTGCATCCATCTTTCTTTTTCGTGAAATTGTGTCTGCTTTAAAGACGTGTTTTTAAATCTTTTCAATTGTTTTAAAAGAACATAAGCATGTCTGGTACCACGGCCACTATACGTACAAGAAAGTTTATGACAAATCGTCTGCTATGCCGCAAACAAATGGTCTGCGATGTTATTCATCCCGGCCTTTCATTTGTGAGTAAAACTGAAATTCGTGAAAAGTTAGCAGCCATGTATAAGGTAACGCCGGACGTTTGCTTCGTTTTCGGATTTCGTACCAATTTTGGTGGTGGTCGCTCAACTGCCTTGATTGCCTTGATCTATGATACTTTGGATTTCGCTAAGAAATTTGAATCTAAATATCGTTTGGCCCGACATGGGTTATTAGAAATTAAAAAACAGACTGAGTGAAGACGGTGCGTGGTACCGCTAGAGCGAAGATTGGGCAAAGCGCCAAGAAATAAATAGAACCAGAATATTATTCCAAGAGAGTTTCCTTTTGCCATGGATATCGAATTAAGGGGTTTTGAAATTAAAACATTTTTTTTGTATTTTAAGTAAAAAAGTGTGCCTGTGGATCTTGCAAACACAACAATGTCCATCCATTTCTTCCCATTCAATGTGACGCACCTATGGGACACACGGACTAGAACGTGTACTTTCTATATGATTTACAAAGTCTTCTAATTGATTTCGTAAGTAATCATGAAAAAAATCGTGGACATTTTTCCCAGGAGACTTTGATGGCGTACCGCTTAATTAGTAATATCGGCTATAATGCCGACATAGGAGTCGAAAAGTAAGAAATAGTTTTCGAATCTTTTTCTTTTTTTTTTCTTTTTTTGACATTGAAAGTGCTTACAAGAAGGCGGACGGGGCGGACGGGCCAAATGCACATGGAAAGGACGCCTGATTAAAAGAACATTTGCGGTGTTCATATCTTATCTCTTCAGTAAAGAAGTGAGAGTTTTTTTCTTTCTATTTTTTTACATAATTAAAAAAATTATTATTAATAATTTAATTGACATTGATTGACGTCAATTGTATCGATTGTAAATGGCGTTTAAGTGAACGTTAATGTTTTCATTAAATTTTGTATTTACTTAACGGCCATAAATCAAATCGTTTGAGATGTTTACCGAGCGCTATAGCGCGCAAGGTATATGTAATTGTCTTTTGTCTAAACATTAATTGTGAATTGTTTAAAGTAAGTGTACATGTGTCATCTAAGTATGTGTGTGGACAATTAGGCCATTAAATTCTCAATAACAGCTGACTTCCATTTATCTGTATTTGCTGGTGGCATTTGCCATTTACATTGCGGTTACTGTCCCGTACCTATTGCTATCGTTATCATTCAGCTTAACCGCAGTTTATGACCGCCGAGACCGATTCAACACTAAATATATACACATACACACATGTATAAGCGAACAGGCAAACGCACTTATAGAGAAAGATATTAAAGATATTTTGCAAACAAAGACAACTCAAGCACACACGCGCACACCTTTACTCTCTCTTTACTAGCTTTTCTACTACTACTACTACTACTACTACTACTACTCGTTCACCTCGTCTTTGTACTGCTGCTTAACAGTTACGTATTGTGTGTATCGGCTCGTGTGTGTGTTTGTGTGTGTGTGTGTAAAGAAAGGAAAAACTTTCTTGTGGTTTCATTTCAATAATTCAACATCGCGTATATAATAGCACGTCCGTCGTGCGTGTATATGAGCGTTAAGTCACCATCAGCCGGAAGTAAATTAATATTTATAAGAAACGATATGAATTCAGGTACATTTAAAGTTTTGCCCGTAACTCATTTGATTTACACTTTAAATTGCTTCGTGTTTATTGCTAATGAGCCACTTTAGTCGCTCAAGTTGTGAAAACATAGTTACAGAGTACCTAGAGCCTCCCTGCCTGCCTGTCTGCCTGCCTGCCTCCCTGCACTGCACTGCATTCCTGCAAACAATGTTAACATCTAAGCTCGAACGCTTTTCTATGGCAAAAACAAAGTTTCTTAATAGTCGTTGCATTTCTTTCTTTCTTTGTTTCTTTCTTTGCTCTCGTTTTATTCGAAAACACTATGTTTTTATGTCACATAAAACACCAAATAGAGAATCAAAAGTGCAAAAGTTGAAATTACTTAAAAAAAAAAAAAAAGAAAAAAAAAAACAAGAAAAGAAGAAAAGAAAAAAGGAAGAATTAGAGCGAGAAGAGAAGAGTGGTTTTAATGTCATTAGAAATATTAAAAAACTTTTCATAATTTTCTTTTAATATAATTATTTCTTCGCCTTCTTTTTCGATTCTTTCAATTCTCAAAACAGAGAAACTTTGTTGCGTTAAGACTTTGAGAAATTTCTAATAAATTTCCAAGGACATCGGATTCGCATAATTCAAGTCGCAGAAGCGGTAGAGTGCTGTCGATATGGAACGTTGAATATAAATTTATTGGATGACTTGCATTGACTTGACTTAACTTGACTTGACTCGAACCGAAATCTTAATGGAAATGAATCAATCAATTTTATATATTAAGTTAAGCATTCCATGTTTGGACATTTTTCAAAATTTTTATTTTGTTATGCGACCTCTGTCATTAGACTATATATTTTTAGTTCTCTTCTCAACACCTCTCGTAAATATGGATCCATTATCTGGGCTTTATGGGAAACAAATTGAATTCGTGGAAAAAAAATTTGTAGAATTTTGCTTGCATTGTCTCCCGCGGGACTCCATCGTTCGTGTCTCACCAGAGAGAAACCCTTTAACACTTCTTAAACTTGCCCACACTAGGAATCAGGCGAATAATGCTGAACATGTCTATCGTTTATAAACTTCTTGACGGCTTATCAGATTCCAAGTTTACACTACGAAAATTAAAGATTAATGTCAAGACATTTTCGAACACTCAATATAAATATTAAGAAGCAAGCTAGGGCAACAAGGCTGCTACCCGTAGTAATGAAAACCTCAATTTTATTGAATTTGGCTGTTATTGTGCTTTTACTGTAAGCTCTAAAATAGTTAAACGCTTGAGTACTCTGTAACGTTAAGCTCTAGTGTATTGATAATCAGTTGAATCATTTTTCTTAGCTGAAGCCCGTTTCGAGTCGCGATCTAGATGTCAAGCACAGGACGCCCGGCCCTCTCAAACAGACATGTGAGTAATCACTTCACCTCGAAAAATATATGTTTTCTGAAAACTAAATGTAAATCATAATTTCGAACGGGTATAAGGTATGGACCTACTATTCTTCTTTTCAAGAATATTTTCTTTCTTAAGTTATTTTAAATGCTTTCGCGCGAGTATTGCTTGCATTTTTACTCGGTATATGGGGAACGAAAGCGAGAACGTATTTTAAATACATTTTCGGATCTGTGAGAGTGGAAGAAATAGTTTTAACAGAACGGACTTTGAGAAAGAAGGGACGAAAAAATGGAGACAGAGCGATGAATGGATGGATAGATGGATTGATGAGCAAATTGAAAAGCAAGCAGTATTCGTACAGCTTGGCAGACGAACGGACTGACAGACAGGCTGACGAACAGATTGGCGAACGGGTACTTCATCAGAGGTTTAGATTGGAAACTGAACGTGCGAGATGCGGGCAGACAGATATAATGCAAAAGAAGTAACAGGAAGACAAGCAAAGTGACAGATAGCCTATAGAGCAGTAAACTGCCAATGGTATGCAATTCCACATCATAAAATGATTAGAGAGACGAATTGAAAGCGAGACATTTGTACAACGGACCGATTAAAGGCAATATATATACATATAGTCCTTCCATTTACACATATTTCCAGTTATTACAAAAGCAGTCACGCAATTAGTATTTTTCCAATCCGCGAATGGATCATCATGGATACATAAAAGAAAAACGTCTTAAAAGGTAAAAGTGATTAAATATTGAAACTTTTACGATTCCTTCCACTAGCAATTAATAATAGGGTTGACATAAGTATCGATATGCTTGCATGAAAGAAAACATATTAAGACTTGTTGATATAATTAATTGTGCTCCAGCAAGTTAAATCTTTATTTACATATACATCTATATATGTGTTTGCACTTGTTCGATTTCTTCCCGTTAGATGGCGAATTAGTTTCATGTGGTCTTACTTTCATTTCTTTTTCCAAGTTTTTATAATTTTATCTTTTTTGTCTTTGGCATGAGTAAGTGATTAGATATGTTTACTACAACTGTTATGACTCTATAACATATGCAACAACAGCTAACTAACACACCCACACTTAAAAAATTACCATCATCATCTGTAATCACGTAGCGAGAGAGAGAGAGAGAGAGAGAGAGAGAGAGAGAGAGAGTAGTTTGTTAGCAGGGAATGGATGAAAGCCAGAAGAAAACCATAAAATAGTCATTGTTATGCAAATATTTTCCAATTGCAATTTTGGGAACACATAGTGTACACCACGGTATATACCCCTTTGCCAACTTAATATTCTACTGCTAATAATCTGGATGGAGGAAGTAACAGCGGCAACAGCAGCAGCAGCAGCAGCAGCATGCGTTCAAGGATTTCTTTTACAAAAGCATATTTATCCTTAGCCATGTTTTGTATGTGGAAGCACACAATTCAATTCAAACAGCAACAATTCCGAAAAGTATTTAAGTAATTTGCATCTGTGTGAATGTTTTATGCTTCTTGTTCTTGCCTTGTTCTTGCTCTGCAACTGCTTTTTCTTTTTCCTTCCTTTCCTTTCTTAAGGTTGTTTTTATGTTGTCTTATATTCTTTTTGCATTTTTTTTTTTTGGTTTTTTTTCTTATATTCTCGTGTTTTCATATTTTTTCCTTCTTGTTGCTTAAATCCTTGAAAGCACTTGAATCAACAATGGTAATGATACACGAGTGCCATAAAACTAACCAGCCAAGCAACCAACCAACCGTACGAGCAAAGAAACAACTTGTTACACATATACAAAGGCACTTGCATTGTAAGACATATGGTGTGTGAATATGTCTTTCGACTATAACAACACGTACACTGTTGTGTGTATGCATGTATCATTTGCATGTGTTTGTGCGTTTGTGTGTTTGTGTATTCGAGTATATGTATTTGTATATGACTTGCTTTGCCTTTATTACACAAATATTCTCATAAGAGTCGCAGGCTATAGGTGGAGAGATGCATACCTTCCTCTTAATATCTTAGTATTAGCCACACACTATTCGTTCTATAAACAACAACAAAATGAGATTTTGATTTTACATTTTCATTTCGAAAATATATTCACCAGCAAACTGATGCATATAACACAAAACAAATCTTAGATATTGGATTTCAACTGAGAATTGCTCTGACATCTCTTTTATTTATTTTTCTTTTTTTTATTTATATCTTTTTTTTTTTCTCCATAAAATTTAATACAAGCAAATAAACAAATCATCTCTCATCACTTGTCTATTTCCGTTTGCAAACTATTTTCAGTTTTATTTACAAAGGCGTGTTTATGGTAAGACATCAGCAGGAATGTCTTACGTGTATTATGGCTTCTTATTAGAGAGGGGAGATGAAGAGAGTGCTGCGGAATGATATCAACAACAGTTTGTTTGTTAGTGTTGCAATTGCTGAAATAAATTATTTGCAAATTTTCCCCAAAATAGTTGTGTTGTTCGTTTTATTTGTTTCTATTTTTTTTACTGAGTACTCTACTGTTATGGTTTTTTTTTTTCTTCTTCTTCTTATTTGCTTATGCAACGAACAACTATAACTTTAATTGGGTTCGAATATTTTCGGATTTAAATTTTAATTAAATAAAAAAATATAATGTGTTTTTCTACCTTACACCAATTGGGATACAGGTTATATTAATTCTGTCCGAATGTATGTATCAACGAGAATAATTTTTCTAAATCGATTTAAGGTTTTTTGGCCACCTGCTCGTATCTTTGTCTCTGAGGAACAGGAAATCCTATTGAAAACGGATTCGATCAGACCATTTGTGCGACAACTTCTCTTATATACCATTCTTTTAAAAATGTCGTTGTATGGAAATAGTTTGCAATTTTGAAAACTTTTCTATGAAAATCGTGTAGTAATAGCATCTCAGCATTTTAAATTGGTCCAACTTTTTGAACCGCTCCTACATAGACCTTTAAATGCAAAAAAAAAAACGCTTGCTTCTTAACGTTTATATAGTAGTAAATATGTACGTAACAGTAGTAAATTGCCATATAATCAATTTTTTGATTCCCAAACCCTACAAGAACTCTCATGAAAAGCATGCGTTCGCATAATTTTTGGTACTTTCTGACAAAAATCATTGAAGAACCGTATTAGACGCAGTGACGTAGGGTATTTCATACTCGGCCTTCTTTGGCTATAATGTTTTTACTTGTTTCCTAGTTAATTTAAATACGCAATCAAAAATATTTTTTAGAAAGATTCTCATAAAAGCTCTTTGAAAATATTTCAGATTAAAAACAACAAAAAAAAAAAAAATTGTGGTTAAAAAACGTTTTAAAATTCTTTTATAATTTAGAAGCATTTGCTATTTTAGTTATAATTCTTATATCACATATAAGCATACACATACATACACTTTTGTTAGTCCTATTAATGAATATAAAAACTGTAAATAAAATAGCAAAAAATCATATATACATATTATTTCGATTGTCTGTCCATCTAACCATTTGAATGTCTGCGATGCCATCCCATTACATGTATTATATTAATAACTATAGCAATTAGATTTACCTTGAAAAAATTGAAAATTTGAATATTTTTCACCCATCAAAGTTAAGGTGCTATCGAAAATGAACTAAATTGGGCAGTGAACACACATTCACCGTTCATAAAAAGAGCTGATTAAAGCTCAAGCATTCAATAAATTTCAAGATACATCATTCATTATACAAATTAAGATAATGTATTAAATTTCTTACAAATTAACGTCAGATTTCCCTTCGTAAGTGTTTCTTAACGTATTTCATTTCAACAGCAAAAAGCAATTTTCCGCCCATTTACAATATAAATTTACTTCAGAGTGTAACAAATCTCTCAATGCAGGGCTACTTTAAAAACATTGGCAATAGAAATATATCTTGTGCTTAGGGAATTAATTGCTAACGATATTTTCTTCCCAAATCTGATCAATTTTTCTTACTTTTGATTTTCCTGTTTTGCTGTCATATTTAAAAAATGTAATTTTATTAATGTTCCTAATGTTAAAAATTTAATAAAAAATGATTACTTACCATTTCACTGTCGGCTGCTTTCAATCCTTTTTATGTCAAGAAATTATGCCACGCTAATCATAACAAGGAGGTGGTTAGAAGCTCTCATCATTTTAGACATCAGTGAAAGAGTGGGAAATAGTCTTTCACAAAAAAGTATCACATTTTCACATATATAACACTCATTTTATAAATAAATATTTTCAACCAATAACATAATGTCAACTGTTGTCTTATAGTTTGAAAATATTTTGTATATTTTTTTTTCTGCTTCATTTCCATCTCATGACGTAACTATTAGGTAATTTGTATTTTTCGTTTCATTCCACTTTATTCCAATTCACATTAATTGGTTTATCTATCTTTTTCTAACATACCGCATGAACTAAGCTAACGAAAACATTTTGCAAACACACTCGTCCACATTACTGTAAAAGAAAAGAAAGAGAGAACTTTTATCAAACACAGATCTTCTCTATCGTACGATAAGCAAAAATAAAAACAAACATACGATAGTAAACACAGAAAAAAGTATTATTTCATTTCAAAAATTTATAAGCTTTAGTTCAATCCGTTTTAAGTCTTTTTACCAATTACAAAAACGTTTTACTGAAATAGAAAAAAAAACATCGGAGTTTTCAAATTTAATTGTTAAGAGTGTCTTTAGATATTCGGCCTATGCCTTCTTTGTTGCTTGATTTATTACTCTTCTTTACTTTTGCTATGAAATAATCAGTAATAATGGGCAGACAAATAAAACCGCATACAAGTTCTGTCTGCTTATGAATAGACTGAGAGCATCTTTAACGAAAGTCTTTTGAAAATTTCATTAAA
>KK502925.1:90661-141859 GCA_000688735.1 Glossina austeni | reverse complement strand
TGCTCGGAAAACTCAGCATTTACCCAAAAGAAACCAAGACCATCAATTAATTTTTGGCTTCATTAATTTGAAAACTAAAATTAAACGTGGTTTTTAACCTTCAAGAAGTTTTGTGGCTACAAGATAATAAGTGTAATTTTATTGGTTTTACCCGTGACCAAGGAATTCGTTTAATGGCATACAAAGAATACATACAACTAAGATTGGAACAATTTGACTTTATAGAACCTGAGAGCATCCCAGAACGTCCAACACTAGACAACATTGAGTGCAATTTTAGATATAAGGATGGACAGAAGGATGGAAGGATGGACAGTGTCTGTTGATTGTTAATCAAAAAGAACATAGGATAAGACTTGATGCTTAAACGTGGGGATTGGTTACTCTGGTTGGAATTTTTTTATCAACTTTTGTATGTTGGAATACTATGTTACACAAACGAATCTCGTGCTTTTATTATAATCGATTTTTACCAAAGTACGTGGAACTGAATAAAACTAAGGTTCAGCCTCCATATCTATTGACCCTGATGTTGAGATTGATTTGTTCAGATTATTTTTTCTCAAAAGATGTGAAACAAGATTAGGAAGGATATAAAGATTCATAAGCTACATCTGAGAATTCTGAAAAAATAAATGTCTAACAACGAGTAAGCTTTAAGTAGTTAATGAGCTTTCCAAACCAATCAGAAAAAATGTTGTTCGAAGGCGTTTCATTCAAAAAGGAAAGAATAATGATACCTGGAAAATGAGTTAATTCCATTTCAAAAACTGAATAAAGGCTGTATATATCTTTTAGCTGGAATTGATGTATTTTCCAAATACGCTTTCGCACAACCACTAAAGCCTACAAGTTCATCTGAGATAGTTAAGGCTATGAGAGAGTTATTAGAAAAAAGAGATATCTCTCTAAAGAATATTCAGACTGATCGTGGGAAGGAATTTTTCGATAAAGAGTTTAAAGAGTTGATGAAAGATTATCAAATTGACCATTATCATACATACACTCATATGAAAGCCTCCATATGTGAAAGATTCAATAGAACATTAAAAAACTTAATGCGGAAAATGTTTAGCATGAACGGTAATTACAAATGGGTAGACTTACAGATCAGTCGGATAAGGGGGCCAAAGAGAATTTTTAAATGGAAAAGAATAATAAATTGTTGAAAATATTATTAAAGTGATTTCGCAGAACATCTGCTTTTGATTAGGTTTATTTTAAATAACATTAAAGCAACAGATTTTATAAGTGCCGCCTTTTATGTGCGCATATTCATCTGGTGCAGTAAAAACCTGACAATTTTTGAACTTGAGGATTCTGAAAACTGCAATGCATGACAGTGAGTGGTTGAATGAGTAAACAATAACACGGTAATCGTGCCATCAACAAATAACAAACAAACAAACGAGAAGCCACCCAGATAGTATCTCTCAGCGCCTTGATATCATAGTAACAGCAACAATAATAGCAACAACAACGATAACAAACACAAGTCATTTCAATCTACATAATGACTCAATTAAACGAGTGTTGTTGCTTTTACATCAAATTTTCGCGCATTTATTTATATACGCCGAGTTGAGAAGCAATTTGCAACAACAAACAGTAATTGCGCTGGACTCTGAAACTGCTTTATAGTTGAATTTCTGGCAATATCCGGGCGTATGCATACATCCAGCGGTGTCTGGAAATGAAAGTATCCAAGAAGAGTTCCGCTTGTCAGACAGTCCATTGCTAGTTCTCAATGCATTCCAACTGCCAAGCACTACAGTTTTGCTTGTTTGTTTGCTTGTTTCGTATTCGATGTATTCTGGAAAATATGTGCGCAATCTTAAAATGTTCAGCTAGCGGCGAAAGTATAATACTAATAAAAAAACTCAAAAACGAAACATAAAATACTGCGCGCATCTTACCACGCGCATGTATCTGGCTTAAATGCATAATGCTTTTCGATGGCTGCAGTTGCGCAATTTTCTGAATTCGACTTACAGTTTGAAGTGTAAAACAATTTTATATTTAGCTTAAGCACAATTTTTTGTTTTCAATATTAATTAGCAAATGGTAAAGGAAGTTATTTGTGGAGCTAGCATTTAAATTGCTGAATTATGATGTTATCCTTGCCATCAGCCCTCCTGCATTCAGTTTGGTATTAAGTTCAGGTTAAAAACCAAACCAGTTTTCCGTAACGACAATTATAGTCAAGTACATCATAATAACACTGACAGTTTTATGAGTTTGTTCAGGTAAATTAACTGCGTCTTCAACTAGCACACGACACGCCCGCTTTACAAATAATGACCCCCAAGTGGTAGATTGGTAAGTAGGTAGCTGTGGATGGCACAAAAGAAGAATAAAAAACCAAAACGTAAAAAAAAAAACAAGATAAACCAGATGCAATGCACCAGTTATAAAAAAGTCTACAGAATACTGGAAAACATTGTGTGTGGCATCTTGGGATACATAGTTATGCCTGCAACAACAGCACTCCATAGTTTTCTTAGTTTAAATGCGGCCTCTTCTTAGGATATAATGTTCGTTTTGCAAACGTGAACACTCCATATTAAAAATATTCAATTATTAGGTAACCAAATAATAATTACCGATTTTTGCAATCAGTTATATAAAATGAACAGTCTAAAGAGATTTGAGCCTCTTCAACCCGAACATTATAATAAAATTTAAGGCATACGAACAGCGAAAAATCAGTCGAACGTGGCTAATTAATTGGCCTTTGATGCTAACAGATAAACAGAGTTTGCTCAAATTCTTCACCAGTTATTATGCCTAGACGATGAATGAAATTTTCAAAGAATTACGATACATTTCATATATTCATTGGGATAAATAACTAAGATGATGGAAAAAGAAGTGATTCGAAAAATTCCGTACGGAAGTGTAGACATTCAAACGTTCATTGTGAAAGGTTTCACCTTGATAGGATAAAAATGATGAGATTTTGAAGAAAGTTTTACTCCATACCGTCATTAATGACAGTTCAGTTCGTCGAATTTCTATCTGACGAGCTCTATCGAATATTAACGAAAGCTAGTTGCATTTTGAAGCGGAACGTCGGCAACAGTATTAAGAGAGAGGGAGATGGTTGAAGGCACGATTGAGTTGCAGCTAACTTGCACAGAGTCTACCGTTTACTGGTATTAAAACAACATTGGTATGCATGGGCTGCTGACGTTCCGGAGTCACAATTCGAACTAGTAAAGTGCAAATCGCAGGGAGTCGACAGAAGGAATGGCACCTACGTTCGAAACTGACAATGCTACATCTCACAAGCTGAAATCGACAAATATACGATCTAAAAGGGGACTTTCTCTTGTATCGTCCGAGCATTTCCGCAATGAAATGCCATATCTCTCCCTGTCTCTCTATCCGCAGCGACATATCATGCTTGTACGGATGCATGCAACACAAAGACTTGAGACAGGCCAACTTCTTATGATGGAAAAGTGATTCTGAATATATCTAAGTTTATCTGTCCGTCTGTCTTCAGTTTTCAAATAAATTCGACCACTTCCCATACAACGCCATGGCGAAATTTCGTTGAACAATTCAACAATTTTAAGATGGTGTAGGGTACTTAACGGTGGGCCGCGGCCCACTATAGCTTATAATCAAAAAAGCTGAAAGGTGGAAAATAAATTCTGTGCCGGTCATGTTTATTTGACTGCACATAAAAGCTTGAGGCATTCAAGATTCTATTGTGTAAGAAACCTAATTTTTTTCTAAGTGCGTCCAAAGCTTCTGCGCATTGTCTCATAAAATTGGCTCTGGAAAAAGAATTACCTTCGATTTATTATTTAATCTTTTCCACTCCTATGTCCACTATATTATTGATGTTGTAGTTTTTAAACCAATCCGTATGTCGACATTTAGCCGATATTGCGTTATTTGAAATTAATAATTTAGGACTTAATTGTATGTAGAAAAAAAAACGAAATTTAGCAAAAGATTAATTAAAGTAAAAGATTACTTAAAAAATTATTTTTTATATAAACCATTTATTTTAGAGTTAAGTAAGTCGACTTTTTGTTATTGCGAGATATTTAAAGGTTAAATTTCCCGAAGTTATAAAATTTTTTTTATTTTTTAAAGTTTTCTGCTTATTGCTCGTAAGATAAACAAGACAAAATGTTGAAAATGCATTTTATTCTAAGTTAAATTTAGAATACGTCACAACGTGCCTGATTAATTCTTTTATAACAGACTACACATGAGCATAAGAGCGCTTGAAGAGCAAACTACGTCAAACTAAATGTGTTAATTCTAAATTAAACATCACGGACGTAACGACGGTGTACGATGGTAATAGTGGTGATGGATATAAAAGATTCTGCGGCGGCCGGATATCATTTTCTTACTTGTTAATCTATTGTAATTCCTCTTCTATATCCCAAGTTCAACATATTTCATGCAGAACTAACATTGTTACTTTGCCGCATTCTAGCTTCTAACCAGGTTTATTTGATACCGATATCAAGAGGATTGTTAACAAAATGAAGAAAAGGGATCACGTTGTAGCGGCCGACATTTCGAATGTGCAAAGAATTGGCATAGTTGCCGGAGCGAAAGTTGTTTGCAACATTTTACCATCATTGGATGTAAGAAGCAGCCTGATATACCGACAGGAAGTTTCCACGTTGACAGGAAAGCAAGTTATATGATATGAAAGCGTATAAATGAAAATGGCGTTAACTTTGTTAGCAAAAAATTTGACAAATATAAAATCGATTGGGGTCAATTAACCATAAAGATTCCTGAGTAGAGGACACTTTTATAAATTTACTTTTGCAATGTGCAGTCAATTGACTCATCGTTTGCTTGAAAAAAAAAGTTTCGTGGAGAACTCGATCAAAAGCAAGCGGAACAGTGACTTCATTCATTTCGCATTTTCATAAGTTTTATATGAAGAACTCGTCCGCAAATATTTGTTACTAATATTAGTAGGTTTTTTTTTTACAATGAATCACATACCACGATGTGAATTTCAGTCACTAATGAGGTTTCTGAGTATTATTAAAATAGTATCGTTTTTATTTATAGTTTAAATTCGTTGAATTATCCAAACAATCTGTATATAGATATAAAATATCATACACAGGCCATACATAATTTTTGATTTCGAAATGTATAAAAAACGAGAAATCTTCGAAAGATAACACACAAATGTATTTGTTCATGCAAGTTTTGCATAAAATTATCAGTTCAAAATTCATGAAGATATTATCGAATGTGTTACTACGGTTACTATTAGGAAATGGTACGCATAGTTCCTCAATACATCTCTGCATCAAATTCTGTCCTCGGTTGGATCCTTGTTGTGTAAGACCGGAACGCCTTTCCGACTGTGTGACTATGAGCCACATTATATTATAATAATAAACATTTTGTGGAAAGGCTTAATTTTTGACATCATTCCAATATGCTCCAAATATCGAAAGAAATTATCATTTTCATTTAGTGTTAATTGAAAGTAAAATAAAAAAAATTGAAGAAGAAATGCAAAATTAAATAATCAAAATGTGCAACTTCAAAGTGCAAATTTGACACCTTGTGTTAGGATTACAGTTAAGCGATTAGTTTTAAACTAGTGTTATCTCTATGTATAAAACACATTACGAATTGCGAATGTGTAAAAATATGAAACGGTCTTGTCGGTTCGATCTTTTAATATTTGTGGTTTACTCTTTGAACCATTCTTCAGTAACTTAACACAAAATGGCAATTTTCGTTGAAATCTAAACAAACTTTTGGTCGGCTAATGTTTTGTTGACCTTTTGTTTCCAAGATAATTAACACGTATCAATATTAGACAAAGACTACTAAATTTAGTTTGAATATTAATTAACCAGTTATTATACGTATATAAGAATTTGCTTACAAACTTTAAGTTTTGAAGTGTCTTTAAGTGAATCCAGAAATTATTCGCTTTGAGAATAAGTAGGACGGGTATGTAAAATTTGTGTGGAAGTATTTTTATATTAATTTTTTTCTTTTTGCTTTTTCTTTTCGAGTTAACAAATCTAAGCCAATTAAAATTTGTATGTTCAGTCGAGCGTATCGAAAAGTGACCACAAAGAAAAAGCTTCAATACTTTTAATTTGATCTAAAATTAAATTAGAAATATGAAAAATTTTCTATTATGAAAATTCTCTATAACCCATACTTTTTAACAATACGGACGTACTTCAGTTTCGTATGGATTTTATTTTATTTTCTTTTACATTTTTTTTTCTTTTTGATATGCACTCCTTGTCAAATGAAATGAAGACATATTCAACTTTGCGACTTTCGAAGCAATTCGACAATTGAGCCTGAGGCAATTTATTTATTTAAAAGGCAAGAGAAAACTCTTCAAGCGTACAATGTCTGCATGCGTAACAAAAGTAAACGTTTTCAACGTACGTACATTTTTACGTAAGTTACTTAACAAAAGACGCAATAAAATAATAATAATAATAACGTGCAATTACAAAAGTTTTCTTTTCTTTAGCTGTCTAATGAAAAAATAGACGAAGAAAATTGTCTGCTTTTCTTTTGCCTATTTGTATGCGCGTCTCTCATTTTCTCACCCAGTTTTTTTCGCTAAGAGAAGAAAACTTTCAAGACTAATTGCAAGAAATTCAATTTAGTAAACTTTAATGTGCGCCATGAAGAATATATAAGAAAGCTTTAAATACAATTTTTGGTTAGATTGTGATAAAAGTTTGCGGATTGGCTTAACATAAAAATTTCGCTAAGCAACTGAACATCACATGATTTTCAAAAGCGAACATGTAATTCCTACACCAAAAGACCTTTGAAACTGAATACTTTAGGAAAAGTCTATACAAACAGCGGCAAAGTATCGGTTCGGTCTGATTCAATTGTGTAATGCTAGAAGAATTTTCATTCAATTTGATTTTAGAACTAATTCAGTTTCACTTTTTACATTTACAAATACATACATATGTTAAATGATATAAATGCAAAAATCTATAAATGATTGCTGTCGTTATATTGAAACCCGTGTCTAGCAGTCCTCGTCTCGGCTTTTCATTTCGTCTATTTCATTTCAATTCAGTTTCAATTTATAAATTTCACTTATATTAGGCATTTCTAAATTTTATATATGTAGAGGGCTGATTAACTGCTATCTGCAATAAATTATTTATTATAGTGCAAGACGAAAATATATCACTTTGAAAGGAAAAAAGTTAGAGGAGATCAGAAGTGCGAGGTGTGTTCTAATGAAAGGGTGAGTTTTTATGTTTCTCCAAAAAAATTTATTTATTCATCAATATCTGTTTTGTCCTCTTCTAAGCAACTCCCCTTAGATATAATACACTTGTGCCAGCTCTTTTTCCAATCCTGGAGACATTTTTGCCATGCGCTTTGTGTTGTGGCCTTGAGCTATTTCAACCATGCCGTCTTTATTCCCTTAATCCGTCCTTTCATGGGTCTTTTCAATTTCGAGGAGAGAAAAAAGTCCAATGAATACGGTGGCTGAGGTATGAATACGGTGTAGCCAACCGATATGCCGACATCTTGAGCACCTTCTTTAATAGTGAGTCGATGTTTCTCCATAACAATTTTCTGCAGTGCTTCAAAACCTTCATCGGCAGTGGAAGTGTTGGAGAGTCGAGGGTGCGCATCGTCATTAACATGTTCTCGGTTTCGTGTTCAAAGTAAACTCGCCAAATGCCACAATTAATATTGCAAATAAGTTGGAGGTCACGAAATATGAAAAATGTTTTTTTTTTTGGAACAAACCGACTGAGCACTGAGAGCACGGAAGTCAGAAAAAGCTTGGTAATTTTTAATTCAATACCGTCTTAGTAAGACGCATGACTTAATTAGTATGGCGAACAGCGTAGAGAATTTTGTTTAGGATTGATATAGAGTCCAATGTCAAGGTCAGAAGGCGACAAAATTACATGTTCTTGAAACCGATATCTTCATTCTAGCGGCCAGGAAAATCTTTAGAACACACAGTGTTCCCTCGTTATAGTTAGTCATAAAACATGGAGTTCGATTCATGGCTCAATATTATATGTGATGCTGTGTTCTTCATCGTATTTTTGTCGCAAATTTTGAGCTGATTTAGCCCGTCCTGCCTCTGGAAAGACAGCAAGGAGCTGCAGACATATTGACTGTGAGCCTATGAATTTCATAGTGATAAAATTCTTTGCAAAAGTGTACACATCATGGCCAGCTGCAAATTTACAAATATTGTCCTTTCAGGGTTAATTATTGATTCAAACTTATGTTAAAAAAAAATGTGTTTGGATATGCAATATGAAATAATCCAAATATTTAAGACTGAAAGATTACTTACTCTGGTCCGATTGGATCTGAGGACATTCTTTAATAATTTAAAGGTATTTGTATATAATATATAACAAATTTAAATAAAACAAGAAAGAAAGTTACATTCGGCGAAGGTCGAATCTCGTACACCCACCAATATGCTTTTCGCATTCTGCGCTCCAGGTTCTTTTATTTGATGCCCATATTGCTCGTACTATTAAGGAAAAATTAATCGACCAGGCCGCGGTGTCCACCATATTCAATTAAGAGTTAACCATTTTTTGGCAGATAATATATTTCATTCTTCATTTGAGGAATGTACAAAATAGTTTCAAACATATTGTCTTGTTTGCGTTATGATACATAAGGATAAAACCTCAAAAAAGTGAAAAAAATAAAATGTAATCACTTGTAACTTTGTGTGAGCATGGCCGATTTTTTTCATTTTTGCACGTAAAGAGTGGAGTTTTCCTTAGAGTAAATATGGAAAATTTCAGCTAACTTCTAACTTTTCTAACTTTTATAATCTCTGACAAACGTGCAAAAACTTTTAAATTTTTGTTAAGGAAACCGGAGTTGCGTTCAGTTTACGCTCCACTGCGGGCTTCTGCTCTGACCAATTTGACCCATTTTCAATACCAATCTGCGTGGAAAACGTTTCTATCAAATTCGAAATCGACATCTTCGTTTTTGCGACCAGGAGAGTGCCAACAACAAACATCAGACAGACAGGCAGACGGACAGACATGGCTAACTTAACTCAGAATTTCACCCTGGTCAAGAATGTATACACTTTATAGGGTGTTCTCTGAAGTTTCCTTTTGGGTGTTACATACATTATAAAAAAGAGAAAATGTGTATATCCCCATCCTTCAGTGGTGGGTATAAATAAAATATCTTTTAAAATTTATATCGAAAATGTATTTCTTATATAATAATTTTGAAATTCTATAATGTATGTTATAAAATCGCATGCGTATTACAAATGTTGAGAATTCTGTAAATATTGCAATCATTACGATATATTGCATTAACTTGATCATGCCAATCTTATCGATCTTCAGTTCATTAATTAGGCCAATTATTGAAGATATGCTTTCTCTCCGTTCCTATACTTGCGCTTTTATATGGTATTTTCCCTTCATCTATTCAACACGTCGTCGATGAGGTAGCTACGTTTGTCCTTCTATCAACCTATGCGAATATTTGCCTACCTGTGCATTCAAATAAAAGCTGACGCTTGACTTAGGTAATATCAGTTGATGATTACAGTTATCAACTCTCCTGATAATATTATACCGTAAAAATCATATCTTTTTCTATGTAGAGGCACATTTTGCCAAGGGAGCACTTATATGGGAAGGTGACAATAGATTAAACTGCTATTGTTCAGGTAAATGATACAACGACATTTTCCACTTGTTCAGCGTTCGCTGCTCAAGAATAATCCACGTAGCAGTAATTTACCTGTATTATGCATTACCCAAAAAATATACTTCAACTATTCCTTATTCATAATGAAATGGTACGGTAACTAGCGAACGGTATCAACGACAACTGACACAATAAGAACAAAAGATGGGAGCAATATTTCAAAAGATACTATATCGTGAGTTTTTAATGAGAAGAAATTGGGTCTAACATAACAAATAGCGCTTAGCAAATGCTTGCATAACGAACCTGGAATATCCTATCTTCCACGTCATTACCAGCAGACGCCACTCCTTTTTATTAACATGGATGCCGGTAGATGATTTGTTATTTGATCGAACGGTGCTTCCAATTTTATGACGATATCCAATGGTGGGTTCCACTTCGGATCACCTAGCAAGACCACGATTTCTTCGGAGAGGCAATCCATTAATTACTTGCAGGTAAACAGACGTTATAGCTGCAGATGGTGAATACATACAATAAATAATTCTATCACTTTCTAGACAAGCAAATTTGTTTTATTTTAGCAAAAAAGGGCGGAATCATACTCACTCATCCAATAATGTAGGTTAGTTTTAATCATAAAGTATTAAAAGCTCCTTCATTTTACCGTACAAAGAAGTTGGCTGTTTGTAGCAACGTGTGTATGAGCGCGTATTGGCCAGTACAATCCAAACTTTCTACATTTATTTTGTACACTCAAACATTATTTTCTATCGATTTTTCTTGAGAAATATTAGAAATTGAAATTTTTTTCAAATAAAGAGAGTGTTTCCAAATAGATCGTTTTGTGGGAAGTGGTCATAAAATGATCTTGTTATTAGGCCAAAACACTATTGGGTAACAGATTGCGCCAAGATACCTCAAGACTTGTGAATATAAGGATACACCTGAATCGATCTTGGACGGATAGAGATGCAGACAGATCAACTAAAATGGATTAAGAAAATGATTTGGTATCGCAACTTCGTATATAACCTGTAGCATGAATTTTATGAGTAAGAAAAATGAAAAATTCCACATTATTTTTCAGAATGATTCGGTAGTTCGCCCGCAATTAACAACAGGCCAAACGATACTTTAGGAACCAGATGCTAAAGATATGCACTAATATAAGTAAGTAAGAATTTATTTTACAGCTTTCCAACGCCGATACCATCAAGTTTTTAGATAAAATGCTTCAGAACGTCAGATGTCTCACCTAAAAAGGTAAATTGATTTCCTGGCTATTCTCTAGCACATTATCTTTATCTTGAAGTCTTCGTAGCCACCATCATAATCATCATTATCAGCATAAGTTATGGAATCGGTCAAGACAATACTGTTATTGATATTCATGTGTTATTTGCTTAACATTTTATTATCAATGGTTACGCATCTAAAGACCAGAGATCAAATAGTGTTTGTATGATATGCCGCTTTTTGTTGCATTTATATAAATGGTCAAGGGATTTGAATTGTTTATTTTTTTAAGGAGAAAGCAGCCAAGCGAAATGACTAATAAAACAGAAGGAATATGACCGTATCTCGCTATAATAGCAGTACGTAATTGTTTATAGTGGATGAAGAAAAAAGGGAAGATAATGTAAGTAAGTAGAGAAAATGCCACTTTGAAATCCTTTTTGACGTAATGCGGAAAAGACTTTATCTTAATTGAAAATCGACTAAGCACAAATTCCAACAGCAGTAGTGCCTGGCAATGATGGTAGTGGTAGTGCCAGTGTCGATGGTGGTGGTGGTAGTGATATTTTAAGGAAGAAGTTCAAATATATCACCTATAACAACCGGTAGTTAGAGGGAGTTTATTTAATATCATCACGTCCCATTACCATTTTCAGAGTAATCAGCAGCAGCAAATATACGAAAACACAACTTCAAATTGTTTTCTTTTAATAATTTATTTCATTTCATATTATTTACTCGAACATTTTATGTTTTGTACGTATCTCTAGTGCCTGTATTTGTAAGGATACTGTAGAATGCTGCAGCTAGTGAAAAAAAATTGAGAAGAAAATTCAAGTTGCAAAGAAATGAAAGCTTTGATTTTAAGAACCATCATCCAATCTGTGCGAAAAATAATAACAAGAAAAACAACAAAAAAATAAAAACAAATCTAAAAATAAAGTGACTCTGTTGGGTTGGTTTGTATTTTAGCTGTCTTTTGATGGTTGGATCTGTTAAATTGTTGCAACCGAATTATCGTCCAGAACAATCGTAAGGAATTAGTACACACACACACACACACACACACATGCGCGCACATGCACACACACACACACGTTGAATGAAGAACGAAGACTTTTATGTTTTTACCTTGCCCGTTCAGCCCTCCAGCCAGCCTTCCCGCTACATTTACAGACACGCGCGCGCAAACGCACACACACAAACACTTATACTTATAAAATTTTTCTAAGTGTAGTTAGACTATGCACCCAAAAATTATGCTTTTCTTTTGTTTCATCGCTTTCTTTGCCTTCTTCACTCAACCTTTCTAGAACTTCGCATATACAAAATCCTATCCGGCTTATTTTCAAGTAAAGTACAAAACCGAGGGTAAAACTTTTATACATACATATACATGCACTTATTTATACATATAGATACACATAGGTATCTTTTAGGTATTGTATATACAGTTATGTACATATTATGTATATATATATATATACATATACGTATATATACATATACGTATATATATATATACGTATATATATATATATATAGCATATAGCATCCAATGAACAACTCTATTTACCGTTGGTATATGTTTTATGCTAACCACTCTTTCTGTTACTACTCAAGTTTCATCCTTTATGTTGTCTTCATAAATTTCTAATGAAATCGTGTATATTTGACTTGTTGTTCATGTTATTGTCGTTGTTGTCATTATTTTATATGTGTTTACTGTGTATGTGTGTTTATGTACGTATATATACATCAGTACAGTTTCAAACTTCCTACCTATCTACTTAACCACCCAACCGCATGCGTACACATACTTATATGTTTTAGTTACGAACTGGTTTTAATAATATGTTGTGAATATTTGATAAGTTTTGGCAAATGGATGCCAAAACATATTCGGTTTTTATTTTTATTTATTTATTTATTTCTTTTTTCGTCAGTTTATAAATTACTTATCTGTGAAATATACAAACGTATGCACATAAATACATCCTTTATTGCTCATAGGAATGTTTCTCAAAAAAAAATAAATAAAAAGGAAAAGATTTCCTGCGCTCTCGTTACCGACAGTTCTAACTAAGTTTTCATATCAACAATCAGTTCAAAAAGAAATTGCTAAAATCTACGTCGACGCTAGTGGTAATGTTGCCGAGACTCGTGACTCCTCAATGAATGTTCATTGTAGCATTAGTTTGTTATGTATGCAACATTTCCACACTGTTTACTTTGAAAGGTGGTTGAAATGTACAAAAATTAAAACGTTAAAATTAATTTTCAGTTATTGAATTATTAATTTTAACCGACAGACATTTAAAGCACATCGCACGAAATCATGATTTCAACAATAACATTCTATTTTATCTTAGCAAGGATATATGCATGAAGGTTGCTCTAGGTTCATACTTTTAATGGATTTTTTTTATCTTCGAATGTGGATACTTTTCATTGCGCAATAACTACGAATGTGTGCTATCCGGTTCACTGTTATTTTTTCATTATTAATTATTTATTTTGCATCAGCTGTACGCAGTTAAAAATCATACTTCCGAGGGATAAGGGCTGATAAAGAGAGCGTATTAGCGGAAATTGCTTTACGTAAATTGAAAGTTTTCAACAAGTTTTTAATTAGATATGCACGGACATAAATCACACGCATGAATACAAACTCTAATAGCGCAAGCAGAAGCACAGCTTTGCACAACAAATTTATGATTTCATAAAGCGTTTCTAGAATTCATTAAAAGCTAGTTATGTAAAAACAGGAACAACGATTTGGTTTTGTGTTTATACCGATCACTGAGGGATGAGGCACACATTCACTTTGTGAAAATGTTTGCAACGTCCAAGGAAGCATCAGAGTATATATATTCTTGATCAGCATCAAATCCTAAATCGATTTAACAATGTCCGTCTATGCGACTGTGTTTGTCCGCCTGTGTAATCCCTGTTGTGAACATTCTCTTGCCCACAAAAATTAAAGCGTTGAATTCAAATTTGACAGAAGCATTGGAAATTCTTGCACACAGGTTGATATTGAAAATAGGCCAAATAGTTCGAACGACACGCCCACAGCACCATGCAAACTGAGAAAACGTCGATTTTTCAAATTACTCATTGCTCGTAAATTGAATCAGACTAGTATTCAAAAATTTTAACACATATTTTATGAGCGAGACTACAGCACCTGTACAAAGTGTCAAAAATTCTACCATTCCTACCCAATGTTATAGTGTATTAAAATTTAATTAGTTTTCAATACGTTTATAAAGCGCGGAAACAAGCGTCAAAAACACTATAAAGTATTTAAATTCTTGGCCAGTTTCAAATTCGGAATGCATTCAAGCATATCTGTCCGTTCACGTTTCCATCGGTCCATCGGTCCATCGGTGCACAACCGTGTAGCGTTTGCTGTAAACATTGCGCCGTTAGCGAAAATGAAGATGTCGCCTAATAAATTTGCAAAAGAACTTGGAAGTGATTTAAACTTCTTCAAAGACGTAGCCCACACGCCTATATGACAAGAACTTTTGTTCCGAAAATTAACCTCGCCCACTCCACATTAAAGAACACGAAAATGTAACTCTTTTACTTTTTTGTCTTTTTTTTGCGATAACGGTGATGGGTAAAAAAGATTCAATCACGACCGAAAATAATTTTCTCCGGTTGTTTTTTTTTCAAAGCATCAAGCGGTTTGAACCGGTCGGTTTTCAAATTTTAACTTAGTTAGTAGTTAGTCAGAGTTTCAGACTAAACGGTAAATGCAATCAAGTCATTTATTCAAGATAAAGATGTATGTCATGTGGATTTGTCGTTAATTTAAGCGCCGACTTACAAACGTTTCTTTTAAATTGGTAGGCGCAACGAATCTATAATTTTCGGCAGTATGATTAGCATCACTATGTTCTTAGGGTTTACGACATATTATAAAGTTCATCTTCACCATATTGGGCATTTTTCTTTTAAGTCGACTTAAGCCACTTTTTGTAAGCTAAATTTCCAAAATTATTTGCAATAGTTATATAATTCGTGGCATCCGACCTGTAAAACGATTTGAGAATAATGCCGGTTTATTTTTATATCCACCAAGGAGCACGTTCATAATACTTAAAAAATTTCAAAGAACATATATAATGTGTACATCCTTAATTGATCCAAAATTCCGAATCCACCCAAGCATGTTCGTTCCTCTGTCCGCCTATGTAAATATGCGCAGGGTTAAATTAAGATTTTGACTACCAATTTGACTTAAATATTAGATTATTATGATTTACAACAAGGCCAAAAAAAAAATTATAAAATGCGTGCACATATAAAACAAAGTAGAGCTTACAACATCATCATCATAAAACCAAAAACTAAACTGTAGCCTCTAACTATCAAGCAACGTTTGAGTGTATACCCGCTGGAAGTGTAGAATAGAAAAATCGCATTATAGAAAATTTCAGAACATAGTACGTCATTTTTTAAGTGTTTCTATTATGCTGTATGCCACTAGCAGAAACATAATTTCATTACGATATCTTGCATCCAAAACATCAAAACCGCACATATGTACTACCCTCCTTAAAGAAAGCGTCAAAAAGCTGGAATGCATGCGTTTCTTTTAAGTTTTTGTAACGTTGTTCTTTCAATTTCATTTTTCTTCACTACAATTTCTTTTGTTTTGCGTGTTCTATAACACGAAACATGATTTTCTTTATTGTTACTTGTGTGTTATTATACCGATCACCGAAGTATGCGGGGTATTTTCATTTTGTTAAAACGTTTGCAACGCTCAGAAAGAAGCATCAGAGACCCCACGAAGTACATATATTCTTGATCAGCAAATTCTAAATCCATTTGGCTGTGTCCGTCTGTCTGTCCGTCTGTATAATGTCTGTTGTAAATATTCTCCTGGCCGCAAAAATGAAGCTATCTACTTCAAATATGGTAGAAACATTGGAAGTTCTTGCACGCAGGTTGTTATTGAAAATGAGTCAAATTGGTCGAAGGAATGTATCAATATTTAATTGTTATTTCAATACCTTTATAATGTGAGAAACAAGCTTCAAAGACTACATAAAGTATACAAATTCTTGACCAGTTTCAAATTTGGAGTGCACCTAAACATGTCCGTCTGTTCGTCTGTCCATCTGTCGGTCTGTTCAACTATGTAGTGTCTGAAATGAAGACATCGCCTACAAATTTACAAAAGAATTTGGAATTGACCTAAACTTTTCAAAGGACACGCCTACAACGCCTTCATGACCATGCGACGAAAGCTTTTATTTTGAAAATAGAAAAAATCAACTGCGCCTAGTCCATATTATGGAGCACAAAAATTTTGTTCTTTTATATCTTTTTTATCTTTTTTAGGATAATGGTGATGGGTATAAAAAATTCGATTCCAAACGAATTTAATTTTCTTACTTCTTTTTTGTTTTTTTTTCTTTTTTTTTGGGTTGTTTAATTATTATAATAACGTTTCAATGCCACCCAATATAAACAAACCACATTTTAGGAAAGACAAGAAGTAAGAAAATTATATTTGGTCGTGACCGAATCTTTTATATCCATCACTGTGATCATAAGCCAAGTTTTCATTCTCAATAATGTTTGATGGGTGCGGCTGACTTTTTCTATTTGCAAAATAAACATGGAAATTTATGTCGTGTTTTTGTTGTAGTGCATGAGTAACGAGCAAAATCCTCGGAAAGCGAAAGTGTTCTCGATTTTTGTGAGCGTTATAGGCGCACGCTTTGAAAAAAAATTAAAATTTGATACACTATAATATCGGATATAAGTGATACATTTTTTCCATTTTTGTACATACACCACATCATCGTCCAAAAAAAAGGTACGTTCAATTTTTTGTACATTTATTTTTTATAGTTTATAAGTAATGAAAGAAAAACCAATTTTTTATCCCTTCTGAAACACAGAGGCGTCCTCAGTTTACGGGGTATTTTAGGCGATCGATTTGGCTCATTTTCAATAGCAAACTGCGTGCAAGAGCTTGCAACATTTCTGCCAAATTTCACGCACATAGCTTCATTTCTAAGGTCAGGCGAATGTTTACAACCCACATTATGCAGACGGACAGACAGATGGGCATGTTCAAATGGATTTAGAATTTGATGCTGTTCAAGAATATACTTACTTTGTAATGTTTCTGAAGCTTACTTCTAGGCGTTGCAGCCGCTTTGGCGTAATGAATGTACACTCATTCTTCGTTGGTGGGTATAAAATTTACAATTGTTTTGCAGATGCATTCAAAATGTTACGAAAATAAAAGAATTACATAGCTACGTTGGGCTGTGTTTAGAAATAATGCAAAAATTGGGAAGATGTTAGGGAAGTAGTCGAAGGGATAAACTTTCCTCAACAATTAGACCAAATATCAGCAAAATCAAGGATTTTGTGCTTGCAAGCATCGAATAAATTCTACGGGGTTGTAAAATCATTTCAAACAACTCAACCAATATTAAAGGACAAATCACAATAATTTCGTTTGTGGTCTCGCCTTATATGAGAATAACCCTACTTTTGTTTTTTAAATATAACATTCCATTCACATAGCTGAAGAAGTACTTTGCGGGAGTGACGGCGATGTAAAATATACAATTATTGGTGATGTGATATTGATTTATGCTTATGATCGAGAGATAGGCCAACAATCATCCGAAGATTGTTATGAAAAAGTAACGTGAAACCAAGAAATCCTCCTCAGTCTAAAATCGAAACTACATTTACGTTGTCTGTTATTATCGGGGCGTTGTTCATAAAAAAAGTTCCGTCCAGAGAATCACGAAGTGGTAAAAAATCTAGGCCATTATCCGTTCCTATTTATCTATTCGTGAAATGCATCCTAATTTATATCGAAACTATTTTTGGTTTTCTAATCACGATGACGCGCCTTCACATACTGTTGGAACTAACACGCCATTCAATAAGTGTGCTGGCAGACACATTAATGGCAACGCTATTCACAGCCCCATATAATTTCGGCCCCGCATAACACTTCCAACCAACTGCGACAAAATTTCCTAACGTTCCTACTGTTAGTTTACAAATTATAGTTCTTGTAGTCGGTGAAGACTGAAAAGCGAAATAGCGTGATATTGCTGCCGCCTTCATGAAATAAAGAGGCAGCGTATTTATTATTTCTCATTGTTCATGAGCAGTGTTCGAAGTGACTGCCGCGTTTGGTTAGTTTTGACGACAACATGGTCATGATTGTAAGCGTTGATTGGCGCAGTTTAAAAATAAAACGATTTTTTTCCATGCGATATATAAAAATGGACGAGTCAGTCAGCCGAAAGGAAAACAAACGGCGAAAGCCGTTCAGAGCTACAAAAAAGTAGTCGCACTAAAACAACTAATAGTCGGAATGGCATGCAATTTTTTATATTAGGTTTGAAGGATGGGACTATCCTGAAATCACATGAATTTGTCAATAGTGTTGTCATATATTTGCCAAGCCGAACTTTTTTAAAATAACGTCAAGCTTTTTTCTTTCCGAGCAAAAAATGTATCTTTCCCTGATACAGTTCCGGCTTTTTAATTCCCTTTTTGCGGCAAAAATAACTGGTTCACTGTCACTGCTTCGTCGGTAAAAGCTATTCAAGGGAGTTTTCTGGTTGCTTTGAAGACTATACCAAGAAAGACTTTTAAAGCATATAATTGATTCATTGATATGAAAATAACTTGCTGATATTTTGTTCACAACAATATTTCTACCTGTCTGTCTGTAAGCATTGCAAAGTAAAAAACCTAAATTAGTGTATAAAAATATTGCAAGTGATTTTATTGACTTTAGATTGGTTAATTGTTTAAGTATTAAGATAAAGGTGAAAATAAAGAAGAATAATCTGTACTAGATGTGATCAATGTTTAAGAAGCATTTTAATATGCATCAGAGACCATATCCATCGGTATGTTCGTCCCTTTATCAGAATAATGCCTAGAATATAACATAACTCTTTTTATATGCATTACCGAAGAATCCATTCAGGTTGGTATTGAAAATGGATTTAATCGGTCGCAGGACACGCCTAAAGTGCAACGTGAGATGAGGACACTTCTCTTTTTCAAAAGGAAATTGGTTTTTCGTTCATTACTTATAAACTACAGTGGATAAATCTACAAAAATTTAAAGATACCTTCTATGGGCAATACTGCAGTACCTGTACAATATGTAAAAAATTGATCACGTCTACCCAATATTATAATGTATCAAATTTTAATTTTTTCTTCAATATCTTAGTAACGTACAAGAGCAAGCTTCAAGAACCCCGTTAAATATATAAATTCTCGATCAGTTTGAAAGTCGGTCAAAGGACACGCCTATAGCACTCTCACGCACATGCAACAAAAACTATGAACACCTTTGCTTTCCAACTTTTTTCCTTGTTAATCATAAGGTACAGCACATACACTATATAAATTTTCACTTTTATACTGAAAATAGAAAAAATCAGCCGTCAGCACATTATGCAGCAGCAAAATTATGATCTTGTCCTCTTTTTCAATCTTTTTTAAGACAACGCTGATGAGTATAAGATGTTCCGCCATAGCATAATTTTCTTATTTGTGCTTATAGGGCTTTATATTTGTATAGCCCCTATCACGTTAACTTATTTCCTTTGTCTTACAGTTTTAATAAAAACTAAACGATAAACGACACCAACATGAATTTTGTTCTGTCCTAGATATTGGTTCTTGTCATTTTTATTTTACATTTAAATAAATCGCATCTGGACTTCTATAAAAACTCAATCCTGGCACAACAATTTCTTATCATTTTTTCACATAAATCTGGTCTGATATCAACAACAACACATATAATCCTGATGAATAAGATCTTTAAAACATTCCTTATTTGCAAAGTCTTTTAAGCAAGTGTAAGCTACATCTTACATGCACGAACAAATTTCAACAATTTCTGTACCCTGCACAAATTTGTATGTATTGTAAGCACAAATAATGGCAAAGTTCAATTAATATGTTGAAAAAAAATTTGGTCCAAATCTCAATCACAGGTGCATTTAATTTAGGTTTACTTTCGGAGGCACGAAATGAATATAATTGGGCAATAGCGAATTTCGAAAGCAAAACCTAGATATCTGAAAGTCAAAAAAATTATCGATTAAAATTTCTTTATCAAAATAATTATCTCTAATCTGAACTGGGAAACTGAATGATGGATATGCAAAGAGGCATGAATGCGATGTCATCATTTTTACTCATCTAATAAAGGAACGAATGACGGTTAATAATTCACTTTGGTACTGTCATCTAAGAAAGAAATGCTAACTCAAAGATTTCATCATTTACTTTGCCATTTCAATTATACTTGAAAACATTTAGACTACGTGTGTGTGAGTCGTAAACATCTTATTTTAAATAAATCCATTAAAACTTTACTATGTCAGGATATATGTACGCGTATAAGCACATATTCACCATTCAGTATACACGTACATGTCAGACACTCGTGTTAATTTAAAACACTTTGCTTGCTGGCACTTCTTCGAGATAAACGTACAAATGTTTTTAAAATCTCAAATAACACTAACAGACGTATGAGACATATTGCAATCTATTATATACGACGCAAGGATAGTATGCACTTTGAAAGAAGCCTTGAAAGATAATGAAATAGTTCGACGATATAGATAGAAAACGTAACGAGTAAGAAAATTATATTCGGCCGTGATCGAATTTTTTATACCTATCACCGTTGTCCTATTTTTGTAGAATAATTTTATGGAAACTGATATCGTATACCTGTTGCAGTTTATGAGCAACAAGCAAAAGAGAGGGAAAGTAAAATTGTTCACTGTTTTTGCTATACAGGCGTGTGGACGCTGCAAGTGTGTTTTTTGAAAAATTGAGCTCATTTTTAAATACTTTTGCAAGGTTTTAGACTATATCCCTATTTTTGCGAACGGGAGAATGTTTACCTCACATGCTATACAGTTGCGTAGAGGGACAGACAAACAAATGGATATCCTTAGGTATATTCCAAATTTGAAATTGGCTAAGAACTTATAGATTTAGCAGCGTTTTTGAAGGTTCTTTCTGCGTGTTACAAAGGTATTGAAAAAAAAATTAAACTTTGATTCACTACAAATTTGGGTAGGCGTTATCAATTCTTTACCACTTTTGTACAAGTACTACAGTATCGTCCATATACTTTCGAATTTTCCTGCTGTAGCTTATGAGTAATGAAAAAAATACCAAATTTTTATTCCTTTTGAAAAACAGAGGTGTTCTCAGTTTATGTGGTATTGTAACCGAGGTCTTTGACCGACTTGGCTCATATCCAATATCAGCCTGCTTGTTTCTGCGAAATATGAAACCGACAGTTTCAATATTGCGGTCAGGAGAAGGCTTGCAACAGTCATTATACACACGGACAGACAGGCAGACTTAAATGGATTCAGAATATGATGTTCAAGGTAATTTCCCTCAAATATAACGTACTGGTGCCAGTGCTTTTTCCAATCCTCGAGGCACTTTTGACACGCGCTTTTTGGTAAGGCCTTGAGCTATTTCAACAATACCGTCTTTGCTGCCTTAATCTGTCCTTTCATGGGTTTTTTCAATTTCGTGGACAGCAAAAAGTCGTAGGGAGCCAAGTCCAGTGATTACGGTGACTGAGGTATGATTACGATGTAGTTCTTGTCCAAAAAATTACGAACAGGCAATGACGTGTGAGCTGGCGTATTAACGTGGTGCAATATCCATGACTGGTTGTTCCATAGTTCATGCGAACGACGCATAACTCAAGCTTATACTTCCTACTGACCGCACGACCTTCTGGCAAGAACTCACGATGCACCACGCCATTGTAATTAAACAGAGCAGTAAGCAAAAGCTTCACATATGGCTAAACTTGGCTTGCTGTTTTCGGCCTTAACTGGGCTCTAGCGAGCAATCAATGGGAAGGAAATCAGTATGAAGGTTTCTGCTACCTCTACGATAAATTAAACTTTGCGTAGAAAAAGTGAAAATGTTCAATACGCATTTCTATCATTTCCTCCTACCGGATATCATATAACTCATATAAAGGTCTATTGAAATCAAACATACTCAAAGTTCTACTCTACCACCAATGGATGGCGCTATATTCATTTTGTTAAAATACTTGTAATTTTCAGAAAGAAGCTTCACAGATCTTATAATATTTGTATATTCTTTTTAAGCGTCAAGTTCTGACTGGATATGAGCCAGTACATCTATTTGTGTGTACGTTTGTGTAATGCCTTTGGCAAACATTTTCCCGATCGCAAAAATTAAAACATGGATTTCAAATTTGTCGGGAATATTTAAAGTTTCTTTACTTACCTTGCTCTTGAAAAATGACGAAATCGTTTTTAGAACACGCCTACAGTACAACATAACCTAAAAACAGGTCTGTTTTCAGGGCCAAAAAAAAATTTGATTTTTCGCCTTTTACTTATAGACTACAAACGGTACGAAGATAGCGATATTCACGTACTAATGCTCTATAGAAAAATGGAAAATGTGATCCGCGTCCGCTTAATATTATGGAGTACCGCAATTCATTTTTTTTTTTCTTTTAGTAACGTTTGTGTGTGCAAGAGATCCATCCGCTGTCGAATATAATTTTGTTTTTTGCTCGCTAAATGCTGTAATTGCGTTTAAGAAAGATCTGCTATGCTATTGGTCCAATCACAGTTAGCTAGCACATGTTTACCACTTAAGACGATCAATCCACGGATAAGATATCATTCACGCATTATTTATTTCTACCTACAATAAATCAATTTTCGTCCAACAATATTTTCGTTACCTTCAAAATGTATTTATGAACCAAGAAACTGATGAGATGTGAGATGATTCGCTTGAAGTTGAATATAATATGTTGTTTTTCCTTTTCTTTCTCTACTAATGTACTTGTACAAGTTTAAGTTCACACAGTTAAGCTTTATAATTTAACTTCATCTAAGAAACAACAAAGATAATTTAGTTGATATCTTGTGAAAGTTTTAAAACTGTTGGCAATTTTAAGCAGTGACGAAAATTTGTGATGAAGTTCTTTAAAAACATAAATGAAGTTTTAAATACAATACAAAAACACTTTAACACAATTTTCGCTGCTTACGATAAACAAGTGAGAATATCGTATTCGCTTTTTTTGAAACGAATGTTGGATACATACTACGTAAAGCGAAGCTAGATAAACAGCGGACTTTTGTTATTGGGAATTACTCTACTTAAAAATCGTTTACACATTGCGAAACAAACATCAAGCGATGACATGTGTGCACTTTAAAGGCAAACATAAATAATTGGATTATAAGTTTCAAGGAAAAACCTAAATTATCTCTTTATTATTAGATAAGAAATTATCAATTCATTGCTAGAAAAGGGAATTGTTCAAGATTGAGCGGGTAACTCCACTTTCGCGCAAATTCGCAAGTGCTATCTTCATTTATGTTAACGGTGGATTGTTTTCCACACATAGCTGCACAGACGAACAGGCGGGCTTGCTTATGTGCATTCCAAATTTGTACTCTGGCCGAGAATTTATATATTTTATTTAGTTCTTGAAGCCTGTCTCTGCGCTTCATAAAGGTGTAAAAAAAAAATTAAACTTTGATATACTACTTTGATATACTATAATATTTCGTAGGCATGGTAAATTTTCCCCATTTTTGTACAAGTAGTACAGCACCGTTCATAAAACATACGTTCAAATTTTCGTAGATTTATTTGCTATAGTTTATAAGTAATGAGCGAAAAACCAATTTTTTATTCCTCATGGCAAACAGAGGTCTTCTCACTTGACGTTGTACTGTAGGCATGTGATTCGGCCGATTTGGACCATTTTCAAACTGTCTGGCAAATTTTAAGTTGATAGCCTAATTTTTGCGGCCAGAAGAATATTTGCAATAGACATTATATAAGCGGACAGACGAACATGCTTAAATTGATTTAGAAATTGATGCTGATCAAGCATATCTACGTGCTTTGTGTCGTTTCTGAGGCTTCTGCCTAAGCGTAGCAAACGCTTTGACACTCCTCATCCTTCGTTGGTGGGTATAATAGTATTTGTATCATTTAATTATGTTTTTGAAATATATCATTGAATCATAAACAGTATTGTTATTGAAAATTTAAAGGATTGCCAAAATATAATCAAATTCATAAAAAAAAAATATTAAAGAACAACAATTTTGTCATGTTTTTTAAACAACATACAGCAGTTTAAGCATATAGGAATAGGAAATAGGGGTTTAAGAAGAAAATATCTTTTTATAATACATTTTCATCCACTGTCTTGCAAGTGGTTATGATGAAATTATTGAATTGCTTCGGTCTTACCACAATCAAAGACTACTTCCGGTTTTTTTCCTACACATTAAGATGTGTATTACAATTTACTGAAAATTTGTGTCTTTATATCGCTTTGTAATTCTTCATATGATATTAGGCGTATATACGTTGAACGCGTTTAACTGTTAAATATCGGTATTTCCCACTCCACTTCCTTATCCCTCGCGAAATTCCAATGAACGCTTAAAATTCGAAAATATGCCTTTAGTCCTAGAATAGGCCATGACTATTCAAACGCTGATTATTGAAATTTTCTATTTAAATTTGCATTCGATATTAACACCTTTAAGAGCTCTAGAACGCGACTTTTCAAATTAGGGTTTTATATGGGAAGTGAGCCGATTTCAACTATTGTCGACAGTGTTTATTCTTGAGAAAAATATGTCTGTGTACCAAATATCGTCAAAATATCTTAAAAATTGCGTCATGTGTGGTTGAACACAAGAAAACAAAACAGACAGAGAAGCTTACATCGATTCAGAAAGAGATTTTGAATAGAAGGTGAGTTTATCTTAAGTCCTTCTATGTGTTACATACATCCACGCAATTTCAGGTTAGCATTGTATCACAAGTATTATATGGTATAAAAGTCGACTTAGCATGTCATGCTGATCGAAAATTATTGCGCGCCATTCCTTTGAGATCAAAATGTTATCAAATGTGATTTGATGCGTTTATATGAGAACAATTCATGAATTCATTCAAAAAGCTTGTGCCATTTGTTAAAGGTTTTATATTATTGATTCTTTTTCTTTTCAAAAACATCTACATACCTCTAAATAGGAGTAGTTCTTTCCATTTTTACTTCTTGTCAAATTTCTCGATTTACTTACATTAACATTCCATTTCCGCTTGTAGTGCAAAGTGTTAACAAGTGTTGTCGTTGTCATCATCAGTTGTGTTCTCAGCACATAGTATATATCCTTAGACAGACATACATATATAAAGACAAGAATGTGTACATGTTTTTAAATATACATCTTACAAATATCCTTTAGAGGTATTAGTAAATTTAATTAAGTTTACTGTTGTTCAGCTGCCACATTGACAACCGACACGATACCACACAGAACAACTTACAAACATATACACAAGCCCTTAAACACATGTGTACTTATATTGAGATGTCTTATATCTTTAAAAACTAAAATTAGATTTTTTTTTTAGCATTTATACCAAATGACAAATTCTCACACAGAAGCTTCTATTAAAAGAACCATATGCTCCAGTGTGTCTTATTCGACAGGTCTAAGTCTATAATTGTTATAGAAATGCTTTCTATTCTTACTTTTTCTACCAAAATTATATGGAAAATTACTCTTCTGAAAGGCGAACCTTGCAATATCGATGCCGATAACATCGTAGTGCATTTGGATTAATTAGGAAGTCAACTTTAAAGCTAAGTAAAAACTACAGTGCCTATAAAGACACACATCTGTATGTCGATGTGTGTATATTACAAAAAATAGTAATTCGTGTTATTTTACTTTGAAAGCATGTTATTTTGAAACCACTCTTAAACAATTTGTGAGACAATCTTTAGGTGTTTTAGGAGATTGCATTTTACAGGAAAATAATTGAAGAGAAGTTCTTTCCGCCAATTCATACGTACATGTAGAGCAAGGGCGTTTGATTGATGCAAAATTATAAAAAACGTTATCAAAATGGAAAATTTACTGCCAATGGCAAAAGAGATCAATTTTTTTTCCCTGTTTCCTTCTTTAACATTCGTTAGGAATTAATTAATGCGTTTGACATAAATTCGAAAAAAACAGATCTGTTAACTTCGAATTAACCTGCAAAATCCGTTTAATCCTAGTACACAATAAATATGTCTTGAGAGCACGAACTCAATTTTATTGAGATATAATTTAAATACAATTTGCAGAAATTTTGATGTAAAAAATTAAAAATATACGGAAATTAAATATACCTATATACGCGAGATATCAAATAGTCAAAACGAACCAGTTTGTTGATTAAATAATGGCTTGAATTATTTCCATTTCCTTTAACACTTAAAGTACCGAATACGTTTATTTAATCCGTTTCAACTTTCAAGATTTAAAATAATCAAAAACATGAAGTACACAATATTCCAATATTTTGTAGTGACTTTTATTCATATGAAAAGGCATTTAAACATCTCTTATATATAATTAAATATTTTCCCTATTTGGTCTAATTTTCGAGATACCGAAAGAAAACAATTTGATCCATTTTTTTTGTGAAATTGCCGTAAAAACCAAGGTAGAAAACTGAATTGAAGTTTTTGATCGCTTACGAACCCAAGGTTAAAAACAAGGGATGTGAGCTGCGTAGAGAACACGATCTCAACATGAAAGAAACTAGCACAACCCCGGGAAAAAAACGATTTCGACAATTTTCTCATATATTCGTCTATAATTTACAATTTCGTGGATCTGTGTATGAAAATTCCAGATATTCGTTAAGACTACCTTGACTTTCGCTTCTTATCGCTCTTTTTTATCGATATACTAATGCATGGTTCTTATCGATATACTAATAGGTTGATAGTCCTAGTGTTTATACACTTATTTCATTTCCTGCCGTTTAGGTGAAAATTATTCAGATTTCTTATAGACTTTGTATGTACTTATCGAAAAATGTCGACAGTATAACTGTTAAGTAAGTATTTTCCTAAAGTAATCACTACTGCATATCGTTGGCAAGCAAACATAAAACTCTTATTCTACGCTTTAATTTAGAAAATTGATTCTTCAATGCTTAGAAGGAAAGTTCAAATTTCGTAAATCTAGTCAAAGCTATACACCTACAGGGAGATTACATTTAGTTTTAAATCGAATGCATTTTAGACGTGATGCAAATCCTAACTAGACTGATTACAAGTCAAAAGCTTCTCTCTCGCTTTAAGTATATCTATAAAGTAGAAAATTTATACGATTGGATTGTGAATGCGTATGTAAACGAGTAAAAAAAAGGAAAAAACTTCAAGTGTAAATCTAACCGAGACTCCCACGGATGTCGTGCAAATATTTGCCAACAAAATGAAATGAAAATTACTTTCTAGCTTGAAGGGTATTCCGAGAAAATTTGTCATTACGTATGTACGAATAAGTATTTTTGTGCTCGTATGAAATTCAAAGTTTAATTTGTGCATAAGGAAATAAATAACAAATAAATACCCTTTGGGGAGAAAGAGAAAGAAATAGAATTCTCTAAATTTTGTGTGCACTTCATAATGATTAGTAAATGGAATTTTCAAATTAATTAATACATACGAACATGAAATATAAAATATTTTATCAAAACTCGTCGTTAGAAAGCTAAAATGTATTCAAACAAATATTTAAAAAAAATTTATTTTGCATCTAACAGTTGAGTAAAAACAAACGAACAAAAAATGAGGTCGTATACACGAAAACGTAAGCAAACATAATTTTCCCATTTGTTGCACACGAGACGACACAGTAAGAGTCCTCTATTTCGAAAGTGGGGAAAGTCTATTTTTTATTACTGCAAGATATTTATAGGTTTGCATTTTAACAAATTTAACAAGTGAAAACACTACAGTCTGTTACGGTCCGCCTTAAAATATCCTACACCCAGTGGTTGTAAAAGTGGTCCGATGAGGAATATTTCCAATAGCGTCGTTCTTAGGTCCAAAACCCATCAGTGTAAAAAATTCAATCGGAATATCCCAAAAATTGCGACCGATAGGTTGGACACAGTAATACAAGATGGACAGGCGGGCAGATAAGCCTAGATCAATTTGAAAAGTCGAATCGTTCTAATCGAATCTGAATCGATTAAAAGAACAAAATTTGTGTTTATCTTAATATTAATAATAATAATAATAATATTAATAAAAATAAAGCCGAAAGCGTTAGATGCTAGTGCTTTAAGACTTTAGTCTTAGAATTTATTCTCTGGCTAAATTTATATAATAATAATAATAATAATAATATCTTAAGAAATGAAATGAGTAACTTCTATTACTATATATAAATATAAATATTCTATTTATATACATTTTTACAAGGAGATTAGCATTACCTAAGTTCATGGCTTCATTTTTAATCCGTTAACCTGCTTTTCCGCTTATGTTTTTCGTCGGCCGGCACCTGCATGATGCGCCGCGAGTGTGCACGTGGTTTTTCTCTCTCTAGGGAATTTGTTTTCTGGAAAAATCAGTTATTGTAATGAACTGGATTTGGGACTTCCATAACATTATATTCATGGCAATCTAACTGCGATCTGCGTCAGATTTACAATGCAAATGCCTTTAGTAAGGGGCAATTAGTCAATCAGATATATTAGTTTACTTCCATCTAAAAATATTGCTTATTCTGATTAGAGTTTGTTTTTTTAATCGAAATAAAATAATGTCCTTGCAGCGGGTTGCTAAATATCAAGACAAGTTGTAAGCCAGATGAAGCTAAATCAGAGGAATACATCGGTTGCAGAACAATATGAGACGCATTTCTATGAATAAAGTCACGAAGATTCTATGCATTGTCGAAAAATGTGTTATCGTGATGCAAAAACCAAAGTTTGCTTGTCCATAAGTCTGGCGAACGGAAAAATTGCCTTGATCGATCTAATACCTATGGTTAAACAAGTTATCCACTCTATTTACGAGTACGTATTTCCTGTGTCTCTGGGATTTATGAATACGAATGTGGTAAGACGCTTTTTCTGTTTCTGGCTCTAGCAGCTAAAATATTGACTTTCTAGAGGTTGTTTTCCTTGATAAACTTGGAGACTTATCTTCAATTTCGATCGGTATTCACTAAATTTATAATGAGATTTGGTTTGGGTTGTGTTCTGCCTTTCCAACAAAAAGCTTTCACATTTTCTTTATTGCACCTAATGAATTAATGAGTTATAAGTTAATGGAACATTGTCATCTTGTTCTGTATTTTGAGGTAATGGTAGATTATAAGTTCATTCTCGGGTGTATTAACACCATTTTCATAAATACTCTTTGTTTTAAGTTCACGTCCTATGTAGGAAAAAGTTTAAATTTAAGCCAGTCGATAAGAAAAGCTTGATCTTCCGGAAAAATGCAATTGACTAACAAAACATTCAGTCTAATGAAGAATGTACAAATATTATGAAACCTCTGAACGGTATTTGTGGATCTCATCAATGGAGTGACAAAACTGGTATACCTTCAATATTTATATATACTGCAACGGAAAATAAAAAAGTCTACCAAAATGGTAAGGCAACACATATGTTAAAGGAAGCAACACAATATTTGCACAGTTTTATAAAAACTTTTTAAAAAATTACTTTTATCCATTTAGCATTAATTTTAAGCAGCTTATGTTACTTGAGCAACTGATAAGGTAGCCATACTTTATTTTTACGTAAGTCACAACCATGACAACAGCGTTGCCTTGTGTAAGAAAATAAATGTCGTAACTGCACCTGACTAAACTTTTGCTATCAAAGGCTGCCATAGTGGAGTAGATAGGAAGCTGTCTGGCAGTTTTATTCTTGCTGAACAGTCACACGCACGCTAAGAACGTCAACTCTTTTGGAATTAAAATTGGATAAATGTTTGGCTTCCTTACATAAAACGGGAAAAATGGAGATAATTTTATTTATTTATTTATTTTTGTTAATTTCACCCGCATTATAGTGCTTCTTGTGCTCATATGAGGAGCAATATACACAGGTAACGATGTTCTCAGGAAACTTAGCCAGAAGAAATAAAGTGAAGCTGCCGTCATCTATTGTCTCTAGTAATTTTTTCGTGGATCGAAAATCTAGTGATACCTTTACTTAAATCAAAACAAAGACAACATAAAGTTTACTTTTAAGTAACGTCCGTAATTTTTTAGAATTTATTTTCTTTACTGTCTTTGCTACCTTGATAGGCTTGGCAGATTAATTTGATAGTTTTTAAGGCAAAATATTTGTGTGATAATAAAGTTCTCTCTTCAGAGCAAATTGCGTTATGAGGCAATCTACGAAGAGAAATTATGTTGAAAAGACTACATAATAAATCAAGTTAAAGGAGAGTTTGTATCAATCTCGAGAATTAATGAATATAAATGAATATATTTAGCATTCCCCAATAAATAATTAAGTATATATTATAATTCAAAGAAACACTTTAAAAAAACAAGTAAGAATATTATAGTCAATTAGATAGCATACACCTGGTACAGTTATTCGCTCAGTATATAAAGTATGGAAAACGAAAACTTTTTATGAAGTGCTTACTATTCAGGCGAAATCGTATATGGAATAAGGGCCAATAAATACGCCTATTTATTTCAAACTTTGTCCGCTTAATTTTCAGTTCAAATTACTTTCACAAACAAATTTTCATCATAAAACATTACTGACTAGGCCTTCTAGGCATATAAGAGTCTACATTTCCTGAGAATAATTATAGGCAGCGGTATGCAAAAATAGATCTACGTGGTCCAAATTCGCTAAGGTTACTTTTTCTGTCAATTTACTATTATGAACCAATTTTCACCATAAATTATTAAAAATTATAACTTTTTATCATATAAAGATTGAGTATTCCTAGGAAAGGTTATATCAAAGCCGGTTAAGAAACTGAACCAAACGACTGTCGTCGAGAAATTTTAAAAATTTAAATTTTTGTCTTATTTTGAAAAGACATTATATGAGGAGCGTTTCAGTAAGTGGATCGATTCGAATCACTTTGAATGTCGTTCCTCCATGGATCGACGCACATCAGTGTACCAAAATTCATCAAAGTATCTCTAAAATTACAACCTGTTGGTTTAACATCAAAATGCATGGGCAAACATCGGACGGACTGGCGGACAGAGAAGTTTAGATTTTAGAAAATGATTCGGAATCGATCGCTGTTACAAAAGGTGGGCCTATGTTAAGCTCTTCCTCCGAAACTCAATATGCTCTGCACGACTTATATAAAATAAAGTGCTGTGCCTAATGCATGTACTAAACATACGTTAGTGTAAATGTACGCTACTTGATATATTGTAGTGTGATCGCTATCGGTATATGCATCCTCTTTGAAGTGCAGACAGAAGTATGCTGAATTTGCATAATTCTTTAGCAAACAGAAAAACAAAAAGGAGTGTCGCACTTCAACTGGCTGAGTATTACGAAATGTAATACGACGCCAGGCGCCCCAATTAATTAGTGTTTAGGTTAGCATTATTTCACCTGTAAATTTAAGTATAAATGCAGCTCATAAAATTTAATAAAGACAATTGCTAATCACAATTCAAAATTATCGTTTTACTCGCTATATTTTATAAGGCGTTCAATCCGCCTATAGTAGTAGCTAGGGACTGCTTCCTGCCGATCGGATTGGCATTACAAGAAGCAGATTGACTTGGCGGTCTGAAGCCGAGCAGAGTAGGAAAATATTGCGCAACACTTAAGTCACGTAGTGGAAGGATGCATAAGGGACCTTCCCAAATCTTTTATTGAAGAAGCTTATTACAATATATAAATTATTCCTTTAATAAAGCACAAGGTTTACCTTTAACAACCCTTAGCAAATTTTCATTTAAATATACATTTGAACGTCACTACAAATATATATTGAACTACATTACTTAGAAAACTTCTCTTTCTCAGATTGAATTGAGGCGAACGTTAAAACATAAAAATTACATTTATTAGGGTATCTGCAGAAAATTTTTTTTCTTTTGTATATACCCATGTGTATATTTAATTGCTCGATATAAAAAACATTTAATTAAATTTTCCCCGATATTAGTAATGAAAGTGAGAGGGTAACCAATCAAATGACAACAACGCTGCAACTGCTATATCGACATTTTTCTCAAGTGTCCACTGAAAACATAACCTACTTTTAAGGTAATAGAATTTATTCTTCGGATATCTTGTCGAATCATTTTTCACTGATACAATATAAAACAACAAATATACCGTAGTATATAGCCCACAAAAACTTTACCGAAGCGCAAGGCCGTCGTTTAAATACCTTACACAACTTTGCCTATTATAATTCTTCACCTATTATCATCACAAAATAGTGAAAACCTTCCTTTTTTAGTCTTATACGGGAGTGGAGCGAAACGTGTATGACACTGCCCAAGTCTACCAAAGTTCCTTTACTTGTTAAAATTCATCGTAAAGTGTTACCAAAAAGGACTTTTCATCATTTAAATATTAAAAATTACAAGTATTTGCCTAATTAAGGGTTAGTTTCCATAGAAACAGTCATACTGTGTGCCGAGTGGGCGCTCATTCGCTAGGCTGTGGCCACCATAACCTTAATTCTATCTCTTTCCTCACTTTTTTCCTGACCGTGATGCGATTTTTATATTTCTTATGAAGAAACAGAGGGCAGAGGGCTTGGAGTAATGTGAGTTTTACAGCTTAATATGAGATGTCATAAAGGAACTGAACTGCTGGTGCAAATAAATGGTCTAGGATTCAAAACACAGGGTTACGGCAAACGATCTGTTTACATCGCTGGGCAAATACAAGGAGCCCTACGAAAATCTACAATTGCTGCTTGGATGAAAGCTTATATATCGATCGTCAAAAAACGATCTTGAGTCCGCTCTCTAAAAAGAGCAAACTATCACTGAACAGCGTTTTTTTAAATGACGTTGCACTCAGCTGTTTCAGTAAGAAGACCTATTTAGGTGTGAAGTTTGTTAAAGCCCCAACATAGAGCCTTCAAAAAGAACAGTTGAGCAAAAACGAGGTTAGAGAAATTTTCTCCTGTTGACCAACGTCTATTCACTAGTTCTTTTATGACCGCAATCATTTCTATACTAACCAATATACCTCTGGCCTAAGTCAAACCTAGGCAGCCATGAAGCTAAATTAAAATTAGCTTGTCGTATGCATTGGCATGATTAGATCCAGAACAATTGACCCTTTGACTGCTTTAGAAACGCTGTTAGGCAAGAAAAGTCTTTCTGTATCTAGAGAAATAAGCCTGGCTGAGCGCACTTAGGTTAGCAAAATTTCAAGGGCCGTCTACAAGTATTGAAAAGATTAATAGACGAAGCTTTCATTAAGATACTGCATCGTTCCATCGCTTCAGAGCGATCATGGCGGAGAGATCTTGTCGGGACGGCCCAGTTGTGGAACCTAGGGTAATAGTACAAAACCGTATGCTGACAGCTCAAACCTGGAAAATGCTGAAGACGGGGATGGCGTTTGCGCCCCGAGATATGTAGATACACATGGCGATATACCTTTTCTATATTTCAAGCACAAGTTTGTGGAATCGTTGCATGGATTGTTTAAGAAACCTTTGTAAAGCAAACTCGTCTGCATTCACGTCAATAGTCAAGCTATCTTAAAGCATTGAAAGAGGAAAAAATAGCATTTAGACGTGTGTCGGAGTGTCTTCAAACAATGAAGTGGACTTAATATGACTACCCAAGCATTCGCGTATCGAAGGCGTTGAAAGGGAATGACTTGGAGCATACCAAGTTCCCATATCAGTAAGTTGGTATTGCAATGAGTAAGTAAAAATCATAAAACAAAACCGCCCGGCATAGCACATAAGTTACTGGAACTACAGAAGAGCGGACTATGCTTTCCCAGTCTATACTGGCCGTAACTCGCCAAAATATTACCTGGCAAATATAGGTACCTCGGACTTACGCAGATTCTGCAGAGATGAGTGAAATGTGTTATCCCATCTTGTGTCGATGGTAGGCCGTCGGACCTAGCAGCGGAATCATACATGTAATGCGTGGTTTTGGCTTAACAATTTATGTTGGGTACAACTGCAACCCGTCATTACTTAGTTTGTCAAAAGGATTTGACAGTGAGAGATACTGTTTTGACGTAGTTTTGTTTGGGTTTTTGACTGTGTGGGTTTTTCGGTAGGGTAGACGGGAGAATAGGAAAAAAAGAAAAAAGGAAAAGGAGTATGGTGGGAAAAAGAAAAGATTGGATGCTGGACAAATGTTTCAGAAGCGGACAAAAAAGGAATTGAAGCGATCAGGGAAGGTTCGAGAAGGTTAAAGACCGAGATATGAAATAAAAAGACATTCTAAAGTCAATGTGTTGTTAAAAATTTGTAAATTTGAGTTTACACCACGAATATGAATCTATTAAAGCCACTTTTTTAGAGTTATTGTTTAAAGAAAAATAGTGCTAAAAACTTCTAGTTTTTGCGAAGAAAAAATATGTGCGTGGAATCGAAAAAAAAATTAACATAAAAAAATTCTTATGATACGAAATATATGAAGAAAATTTAATGTACAGACGAAACTCTATTAAATTTTAGTGGTCGCGAAAGAATAAAAATTATTGAGTTGCCAAGAAAACACAATAATCAAGTGACAGAAAAAAAAAAATATATAAAGGAATTATTTTATGCTCAACAACTATAACGATAACCGAAGAAAAAGTACAAACAATGGAGCGCTAAGGCTTCAGGTGTTTACTAACTAGAATTATTTCTACTAAAAATATAAGAATGTAAGTTAACAAAAAAATTTGTAATCTTCCTTGTAAATAAGTGCTGCTTATTATTTTTATGATCTCACAAAACTACAGAAAATATGTATTTGATGGAAAAAAAAAATTCATAAAACTAAACAGAAGTGTTAGACAAGTATAAAGATAAGTAATTATTTGTTTCTGATCGTAATGTAATAAAAATAAGCAAATAAGAACATAAAAGTTTGTCAAATTAATTAAGAACGTTGAATGTTTGATTGCTGCGCCGACGTGTTAGTTAAATATCAAAATCAAATATTTTTTTTTTTTTTTGTTTGAAGAAGTGGTCATTTTTTTATTGATTAACACACCTGAATAATTATCGATAAAAGAAGCATGTACCTATCGATTTGCGATATAAATAAAACCAAACATCGGTGATTGATTGAAGACCGAACGATACTTTATTGATTTGTCATTTAAACTTCAAGAAAGATTTCAAGATATTGAGCGAAGAGAACTTATCAATGAGAAGGAGCTTGAGATGTATGCCTGTAATGAAAAACAAAGAAAGGAAAAACTTAGTATTTAATTTTCATCTAATATGTACGTTAATTTTGTTCGGCAAACACAACCATATTCTTTCCTTGCTTGGCGTTTTTATTAAGGGCGCTACAATATGTATACATGTATAATAACAACGGCTACAATATTTAATAACAGCAATTGCAGTATATAACAACACGACAATCATTGCCTGTATCTGGATAACTTCAATTAGATGGCTTCATGCATTTGTCTTTATTAATTAAATATTGTATTGTAGCGAGTTCAGCAGACAAATAAGTTTTTTTCTTGTTTATATATTATTATTTAGCAATAAGCGTTAAATTTGGATGATTTTCTGTTTGCACACATTTGATGAAGAAGCATAACATTTGTTTTTTTTTTGTATAATTATTAATTAATAAAAAAGTGAAAAGATGAAACCAAAATATTAAAAAAAATAATAAATAATAAAAAAACATGGCGAACAATTAAATTCTTAGTTATAAGAGGAATTTAGATTTAGAGTAAGTACGTGCTATTCTTTTAGGTATTAATGCCTGAGCAGTGTCTGCGAGCCAAAATATAAAATCCCCCGACATCTCACGAACTAGCTAGCTCAGCAAAGGCACGTACGTCAGGCTCGTCGGCCTTCCATCCTCATAAAGTGGCACTTTCGAGTAGTCCTAAAGTAAATGGAATTCAAGGATTTTGGACAGACAATTAGGATAAAGACATGTAAAATTTTAGACACAAAAGGGGCACCGGACGTCAACGTGGGGTCACAACATTTATAACAGACAGCATTGTTCCACACACAAGTTGTTTAGAAACACTTCATTAGGCTAGATCCAGTACGGTGCACCCGATCCAAAGAATTCATTATCATTCCTAAGAGTTCTAAAGCTGGAAGGCGAGGGCCATGGGCGCATAACAATAGACCTATTATGTCACGGCACAAATTAAAATACTATGAAAGATGGATAAGAAATTTGCATCTTTATATATAAGTTTTGACGGATCTTTTACTTCGATTTTGAATCATTTTCTGAATTGATTTAAGCCTGCCTATCCGTTGGTCCGAATGATGTCTGTCCGTCTGACGTCTGTCCATAGTAATTGTGTTTAAGCTGCAGGTTACAGTTTTTGAGATATTTTGATAAAATTTGCTAGACTGACGTGCTTTCACTCAAGTGCGAACGCTACTGAAAATGGTTTGGATCGGTTCCTCATATAACGCCCTATTTTGAAAAATCGACATGTGGAAAAATAGCAAATTTTAAAATTTCTCGACGAAAGTGAGTTAGTAATAGTTTATATGACAAAACGGTCTAATTTTCAATGCTTAATCAAGAAAATCGTATCGTACTAGTAATTTAAGAAAAAAAATTATTTTAGACTTTGCTGCTCTACAAAGGATTAATTTTCGTGAAAATCCTTATTAGGGTAAAATCTAAAAAATCGGCCGAGATGGTTGTATGGATTTGGTATAGTTACTTTTTTTATGTCAAATAATTCTCATCATGAAGCATTGAAAATTGTATCGTTTTGTTGCATTAACTTTACATTTCATTATATGAAAGGAGGTTCAAAAATTGCCTCGGTCGGTCCAAAGTTTTCATACCAATTTAGAATGCCGAAATACTACTACTTGACCACTTTTGCCGAGAAATTTTAAAAATTAAAATTTTTTTCCACATAACGACTTTTTAGAATAGGGCGTTATGTGGGGAGTGGTCGAAAAAGTGGACCGATCCGAATCATTTTCACTAACTTTCGTCCTTGGGTCAAAACATGTCACTGCGTCAAATTTCCTCGAAATATCGTAAAAATTGCGAACTGCAGCTTCAACACGAATTTAATGGGCAAACATCAGACGAACAGACAGGCTTAGATCAATTCAGATTATGATTCTGAATCGATTGGCATAAAGAAAAGTGGAGCTTAAGTCTTTCTGCGCGTTACTTACGATCGAACTAACTTAAGATACCCTGTACCAAGGGGTCTAGGGTATAAAAAGTCATCGCGTATCGCTTCTCAGTATTGAGTGTAATTACAGCGCCTCGTACTGCTTCTGACGACGCCCCCTGGGTCATTAGAAGTATGATGCCAATTGACCTTCGGACTACAGCAGCAGCCAGCATAACAAAGGCACAAAACAGGCGAGCAAGGCTACCAAACTGCAACATCAAAGCTCTGACTAGGTGCCGAATCATCGATGGACGGCAAGTACCATGAAGTGGATCCGCCAAGAAAATATGGACGCGCACGCTCATTCCTCAAATACGCCAATGGCTTCAGAGTCAGTACGGAGAGGTAGGTTTTACTCGACTTAATTGCTTAGTGGTTATGGGTGTTTTCGAGCTTAAGTACATAAATTTAAATTCGGAGGCAGTCCTCTCCGTATTATTTTCAATGTTACCGAAGAAGCTGAAAATGTTTTCTTTGTCTGCCCGACGTGCCAAAACGAACAACGGAGATTGGGCAGATTGCTCTCCCAAACAATTTCTGAACAGAGGAAGAAATGCTCACCGCAAATGCGTTGAACAAGCAGAAAACGAGGAACTTCTGCGCAGGCTCTTGTCTAGTGCTTTTGCTTATTTGCAAAGGTTTAGGGATTCACTTGCAACTTGGATCTGTACTAGTTTGCTAACTGTGAACGCGACTATATGATGAGAAACACTCTAATCGCCCGAATTCGGCAGTTGCTCTAAAAAACTTAGAATGACTGCGCACAACTGTATTGGAAGAAGGAAAGTGATGTTACGTGAGATAGCTGAGCCCTTCAAGGTATCAAAAGGTAGTCCACCCATCATTTCACATGAACATTTATCTATGAGAAACGTCGGTTCGAAATGGGGCACTCTTGTACTCACGTGAACAAAAAATATTTTTTGATTCCATTTGCGTCAATGGATAAAGCACTGAATCATTAGTAGACTCCATAATCAAATCGATAATCAGCCCAGCGAGTAGCGACCGGTAAAGGGTGTTCAAAGCGACGAAAAGACAAAAGTTGACTGGGAAGATTGTAGCGTCCGCATTTTGAGATACGCATGGCATATAATATTCATCGATTATCCTGAAAAAGGCCAAAAGATCAATAGTACATATTATGTAGCACTATAAGTGCGTTTGAATAATGAAATTATAAAAAAAAAAGATGGGAAATCAAACCGGATACTTACTGAGTAATGTGATATTTATCTTGTAGTACTTCATAACAAGCAGTTTAACGCTTCGGCCAGCCTCCATTTTCATAAGACGCATTGACCATCAAGTTGAGCATAAAAAAATTGCTTGCTTCCATTATGTTTTTTAAAATTTGGAAATTCCATTTCTATCTATTCATTTTACGAACGTTAATAATTAATAATTATATTGATATTAGTTAAATTATGAATGTAATTTGCTAAAAATTAGAATATCCCTTGTCTTTTTCGACGCTTTTGTAGTCAAGCAGAATTTTCGCTAAAGTTTAGCAATTACAAACGAACAGAACGCGCCAAATTATTCCTATATAAGAAATAAGAGACAAGCAAAGTGGTGGGCTTTGTTCAGGAGTTTCTTACCGCATGCAGTAGAAAATTTGCATAAATTAGAAATTTATAACCACTCTTTTTTGTTTCCAACATGCTACATAATTTTAAAATTCTTTGTTTAAACAATTCATGCTTATTCCTATTGGATTACAAGCTCTTCTTACAAGTATCCGAATTGTTCTCAACATTAATTCTAATCATGATCCAATTACTTTCTTGTGGAACAATTGACATTACCAACCATCAAAATGACAACAGTCGGAATAATCTCACTGATTCCGCACTGTTAATTATTTCACAACTTAACGACTACGAGTTTAACCTACTCTAAATACGTCAATATATAATTAAATATGTAAATGTATATTTAACGAGAGAATGTCCCTTTAGTCCCTATAGTATGCTGCGCACAAACGTAAAAATCAATGCACTTTTTCCCTATAATAAGATATTATTGCTGTTAGTAATTTTACGTCTTTATTGTCAATATCTCTTGAAAATCTTATAATCACAATTTTTACATATTTCCGTTTCTCCTGAAAATAATAAAGATACCACGTCTAGCTAGAAACGATTTAAGAGCAGTACAAAACATCCGAGCACGATAAGAGAAGCATAATGTCCGATCAAAACTAATGACTATTTATTTAAAGATATTTAATGAGCAGGTGTTGACATTTGTAGTTTATTGCCAAATACCGAAAATATTCGATGCGTTACAAAGTAGTGCCATCCTTAGGTGCTGAGCCCGGCGAGCTCATATGACTTAAAACCCAATTCGTAGACATCACTGTTTATGGGCCTGCCTGTATGTCTGTTAGCATGTTGGTTACATTCACTTTAAAAATATTACGTGGTTGCGTGACGATGGTCCATTAGTTTTGTGTTCATGACTTTGAGCGTCATCAAAATTCATTGCCAACACCATGACTACATTTCGCAGAGTTACACACTATTTTGTGTATACGCTCTACCACAAAACATTTTAAATATATGCATGTACATGTAAGTGGTCTATAAAAAAATTTAGTCTTAGACTATTTAACAAACCAATAAACAAGCAACAACAAAACAAATAAATAAATGAAAAAAAGGAAAGTAAAAAAAAAAACAAAACAGGCGCAGCAACCTTAAAACTTTACAATGCCGATCGGAAAATTTCGCAGATATTAAGAAAGATGCTAAGATGATTTGACCCGATCCAGAGGAACAGAACAAAATGTATTTGCAAGTTTTTAATTCTTCTACAAACAGCAACAACCACAACAAGTAGTATGGTCAAAATAAAATTTTTACAATGCTCACAAAAACAAGTTCGAAAAGAAACACCGGTAACCAAATACAATTCGAGAAAAAACAAAGTTTCATGTGCTGTGGAATGTTGAGGTAAAGGAATAGCTATGGCAACAATACCAACAACGCAAAACTGAACAACATCTATAAGAAAATAAAAAGAAACGCACTTGAGATTTTGGAGTGAATTTTTGTTTTTGAGCTTCACTTGTTTGTTTCTTATCAGTTGTGCAGATAACCCGAATCTAGCAAGAGATAGCGTAAGGCTTTGTTCTTATGTTTTATAGAAGAAATTTTCAATTAATATAAACATTGCAATATATAAATAATATAAATTGCAGCACTGCAATCTAAAAGTTTACACATTGCGGCCAAGATTACAATACAGGATCAATTCATTACTTAAAGTCTTCCTATTTCACAATTTCAATCCAGAACTTAGAAGAAAAAAACATATCAAATGAATTTTTTGATAAATGAAAATAAATGAAATGAGAAAATTTCATCGGATCGCTAGTCAAATGAAAACGCACGGTCCACAACTAGAACAATACAATTAAGAACACTATATGACACAATCATTCGCTTTCAATTTGATCTTGATGAAACTTTTCTCTAAAATATTATTTTAATTCCCAGTTTGCTTTTAAGTCCAACTTACAACCCAATAACTTGTCGATTAACATTGAAATCTTTTTTCGGTGCGAATCAAAATATTCTTCCTTATGAACATTTCATATTTATTCATACACTAAAACCTCGGTATATTCGAAACCCGTTACTGTAAATAAAAACCAATTGTTAAATGTCAAAGCAGACTTATATGAGAAGTAAACTATTACTTCGATTTTTTGAACTCTCAAAAATTTAATTCCTTGCGCCGGTATTCGGGAACTTGGTAGAGAGGCAAAACAATTTTTTTATTGTTTAAAAAAAAAATTCAATTAATCGTGCAGCATTACGTCTAGTTTCTCTCAAAAGGCAAACCGTCTTCTATTTCGAATAGTGTTCTCCCAATTTAGATGACTCAAACAATCGATTTTTGCTTACCTATGCTCTCATAGGTTTTTTTCTGAACGATGAACAAATTACGCGGAATTCAATATGCACATATCAGTCAGGCCACTGCAAAACTGACAATATAACCTTGTGATTTTGTGTGTGTTGTTTTTTTTTTGCCTTAAACAACCCCTTAAAGTATTTTAAGAAAATGTGGAAAGATGGTTATGCGTGTTACAGGTATTTTGAATCCGGTAGGCAACTTGGCATGCCGTACTTATGAAAGTATTCAAGGCCTCTAAACCAACTATACGCTGCAGGCATTGCATATTAAAGGTAAACCAAATATTTCATCCAAACTGACTCTTGAAACTTTAAACGCGTTTAAACGCGCTTGCCGAGCTTGCCGCTCAATATAATATTTTAAAGTGAGTATTGTGTGTTTTTCCTATTTTTATACTGTATTCCATATTTACAGCACAGAGTATAATAAGTTTTGTGATGGACCTATGTAACATCTAGCAGGACTCGAAACCATTTTCTCAATCGATTTAAGCTTAACTCTGTCCATATGTTCACGCATGATTGTATTCAATCATGGGATATTTGAAATATTTTGAAGAAGGATGGCAGACTTAGACAGTGCAAAAGAAATTAAAAATAATTACATAACTACTAATTCCACTAAGAATTATAAAATTATGTTATTGCTGCTCTAAACTTACACCCACTCACAATAGCCTTGATATTATATAGCATTATTGATTCAGCGTATTCTACTCACTTATTAATCACTTATGCTATGTTTACATTTTCTTATATTTCCACATAATGTAAATTTAGTTAAGATAACCTACTTTAGTTATAACCCACATTAAATGTAACTTTAGTGATAACCTAGTTGAAAACTATTATTTTGCTTAAACTAGCATAATAATTTATTATATTAGACACTGATCACAGTACAATTGAGTCAATATTAAAGTTAGAATTAAAGTCAAACAACGAGATATATATTAAACGTCAATTTATGGGAATCTTTATCGTGTTTCCACTGAAATTAAATTTTTGCGAGTTCCATAATATCACAGCGTTGATAAAGAATTAAATATCTATATCAAAACATATATAACTAACATATATATCTAAAGTATAAATGAGCTTGTGAATGAAGATCGCATTTTGCATATTAAGAAACGATGAATGATGAGAATCTTAAATCCTAAACGAGCACCATAACATTCTGTCGTATTTGCACTTATTGAACTGTCAATAATGTATCTGGCACAGTTATTGACAGCCTATTGTAGCTTAGAGCTTGAGATGCGATCATACACGTTTGCTCCACGCCATATAAGTGGCACAATAAGACCTTTAACCAATTTCAACTTATCTTAAGTTGGAACTGATGATACGTTGATATGCTAGTCAATACTTAAATGTGAGTTATTTACAAACCTAAGATTAGCACCCACACAATATCAATCACTGCGTCAACCATTATCATATTAGGTAGAGAGTCAAAATCATAAACAATGGATAATATCACAATAACTTTCGTTTTATCTGAGCTTAGCGTCATCTACATATAACTGAATATTGCAATTTTGACAATATGCAACTAGGTTATTAATGAAAATACTGAACAAAATGGGCCCCAAAATAGACCCTTAGGGTAAACCAGAGATAACACGTCTAATCCTAGGGACCGACCAGCCAACCTTCACACACAGCCATCAATTATTCAAATAAGACCTAACAAGAGAAACCCAAGTAAGAACTAGCTTTTTTAATAATCAACCATGAATCATGATGTCGAAGGCCTGAAATAATCAGTCATAACCAGATATCTTCCAACACCTTGAGCATAGCGATATGACAGTTACGACCTGGCTTATATCGAAATTGAAACGAAAGTGTAGTTCAATTTCACCAGTTACTAACCGCTGGACACTGGCGTACCCCATTTCGCAGTAGATGTTATGATCGTCATTTTCCAATAATCTTGATAATAATTAGATATAATTACATGATTCAATACGTGAGTCAATGAAAAGACCAAAGCTGGAAAAACGAATGTTAAAAACTTAATACTGAGATTATCATGACCGACAGCATTAGATTTAATACTATAGCCAGCCTTCCAAACTTCGTCCATTGTAAAGATTCTGAATTGAAAAGTATCGCCATGTCTATATAAGGTGGCTTCAATCCCTAGAACAGAGTAATTGCCAGCTACGCAGTTAGCCTCTACAATATAATTATTTAATATGTCAGGGTTAATATCATTTACTGATATAGTTTAGGAGACCAAAATAATTTATAAGCTTTCAATTAGAATACTTTATGAGTGCGTCGCACCTAAAAATGAACCATTTTTCCGCTACATAGTTCTGGTTAATACGAACAATACAGATAACCTTATTTTCATGCGATAGATAAGGACCACAGGAACAAAACCGCATCAAAAAATATTTCAGAAACTTCATAATTAGCTATAACAAATTATTCTCCGTCCCTTAATATGTCAAAGCTTTACCAAATGTTGGGGAAGTTATTTTCCAACAGAATAAATGATCAAAATAACATATGGGGACATTTAAAAAAATATTAATTTCTCATTTCTAACCTTGAAGGCATTTTCAAAATTCAAACATAACATAATTCAATGCGACCCGTCGTAATCCAAAAAAGCATATTCTCCCCTTCCCTCTTTATCCCTATACATATTCATTTACTTCATAAAAAAAACTTACACGGAATAAATTGCGGAAATGAAATAAGTCGCACCAAACCAATCGCACAAATAAAAATCATAGTTAATCAGTATTGCAGAGAAATAATACGTGCCATAAAAGAATAACGTTGAACACGTAAAGATTCTTTATAATAAAAATTTAATTTTTAGTTTTTGTTTCTAGTCATCGGAATCGACGGAATAAAGAACCTGTGCGCACAGGTTTAAATAGCAAATAGAAATAGAAGAATATTAATTGATTAATTGATTTTGAGTTCAGCAGATATTAATTATTAAACTTATTATCTGTAGTAGTTGAGATTATAATAATTCTTTCGAAAATGTTTTCCGATATACCCTACGGAAATATAAAACACTCTTTGCTTGAGAAGAATTTCGACTCAAGTGAGCTTTTCATTGCATTGAAAGAGGGCGTAAAGTTCACGATAGATTTTCTGCTCTTTAAAATAGTTCGATCAATTAAAGCTAGATATGAAATGTAAGACGAAACAGGATCAAAGATCACGAGATAAAACAGCAAGAAATATTTTTGTACCGAGTCTTCAACTTGTTAGTGAAATTTTATTATATATGGGATTAGAATTCTTGTGCTCAATGCTTAGGGGAAACAAATGGTCTGCTATCTTTATTCACAATGACAGAATTCGAGTATCAAAATTAAAGAAAAATTGTAGACAAAGATCCAAACAAATAAAACTGATACAAATCGATCATGATATGTCTGTATATTATGCCATTAAGGTCGGTCAGGAGATGTAATCTCCACTAATTGCAATAGTTATCAAAGTTATTTTGTAGTAGCACACTTCATAACTATGAATTTTAGTCCTCCCGTACTAGTTTTCGTTGACGATATGTAGTACAATCTCTGACTTGATTATAAACAATAGAAAGTCATTCATAAACCAGAGAAAATAGTACAGATAAGAAATGATTTCATTGGGATACTCAAGAGAGCTTAAATAAGAAATCAACTTCTGGATACAAGAAGTCGACTAACTGACCATTTGATTCGATTTACCTTTTCGATAAATAATATTTAGCTTGTATCGGAGCGATTCCTTTTTTTTCTATTCACTACATGCTGAAAAATATTTAATTTTTTCTTTTTATTTAAATTGCATATTTAATTTACGATCTATCTACAATAAAAGTAACATAGGTTAGTGTCCCTAATGGAGACAATATAACAATACACACATGATTTTGAAAAAAATAAAAGGAAACTATATACAGTTAGAAATTTCATTAAAATAATTTAAAGAAGAAAATTAAAAAGTGATGTCTTTCTTATTTCCTTATTTGGATATATTGGATTAATCCAGAAGAAATATTGTCAGCGGATTTTCGTGATTGTCTGACAGTCTGACAAGGTGTTTTGAGAAAATACGTTAAATTAGAATTTTGACGAATGGAAAATCCAGATCATCATGAATAGTTTTGCTGATATCAAACCACGAACTATTAATATTAAAGACGGAGGGTGGTAGATTGATATTTTTTAAGTATTTGAGAAGAATTTCTGGCTGTTCGCCGTAGTTGTTTGCCGTAAGTTCAAACAGTTTTGGGAATACTCTTGTATAAAATGCATTTATTTTTTTAGCAAATAGTTGTTAGGCTAAGTTACTGGCGTTTAGCTTTAATAAGAATTTTTAATATTAACCTTTGATCAATATGTAAGTTAAGGTATTTTACATAGTTGTTAATAGATATATTATTGCTATTGAAGAATAATGAAGAATAAGAACCCTCATTTAACGTAAACGTGATATGCGTAAATTTTCCAACACTTATTTTAGTGTTTCGTTTATTTAGTCAAAGCGAAATTTTGTTAACCTGTATTTATAGTTCAGAGGAAACATCCGTGGGGTCACTAGATGAAAATAGAATTTTTGTGTCATCAAGGCACGTCGCAATTAATATATTGTCAGCGATAGCGAAAATTGCATAAAATTGGGGATTTAGAACACTTGCTTGGGGAACTCCACCTTCAATTTTATACATATTCGATCTGTCACTTTCAACTCCCACATAAAAATATCTGTCTCACAAATAAAATTTAGATAGCAAATACATAGGAGCTGGAAGAAATTTTTTAAGTGTGCAAAGTAGTGCATCATGTCAGACTTTATCGAAGGCCTTTTCCACTTCAAGTAATACAACACCGCCATAAGGTGTACTTTCAATTTCTTCTCTGATGTAAGAAACAACACGATGCCATTGCTCATTGGTACCATGTTTAGTCTCGAAACCCAACTGATGATTAGCAATAATAAGTTTTTGCCATAGAACTAGGAGTAGTCTTCGTATGTATATTTTCTCAAATATTTTAGAAAAAGCAATCAGTAAACTAATTGATCTGTACGAGTTTAAAACATTTTCTGGCTTATTGGGTTTAGCCACCATAATTATTTCTCCGGATTTCCATTGACTTGGAGAGTGACTCGACCTTAACATACTATTAAAAAGTAATGTTGAGAAGAAGAGAAAGAAAAGAAATGATAAGATAGATGGTAAAGATTTAATAGTTATTCCAGTTATGCAATCATAACAAGGGGACTTCTTAACGTTTAGCTTACTCACTTCTTTTTTGACTTCAATAATTAATAATAATTAATGTCTCGTAGGTCACTCCATGGGAAGTAGGCTGTCTAGAATTTTCAATATTTCCCCTGCGATTGAAGCCCCACAAAGCTTATTAGTTTAAAAAAATTTTGTTAAATACTCAGCGAAATTTTCGGATTTCTTTATATCATTTCTGCACAAACTTTCCAATCTACTTCTTAAAAGAACAATTCGCCTGGTTGATTATTTAAGATATTTAGTAGCTCTCCATAAATAATGATCGTTAAACATATGTGAATTGATGCTGATTAACATATGGTTAATTTCTTTCTAATTAATTTCTTATCTCAGCTAGACGTAATTTCTCCATAGCCCTATTCAAATTCGATTTATCTAGACGATCGTTACTGTTTTACCACTGTCTTGTTAATCTCCTATTTTTTCTGATCATATGGCTTATTTCAGGGCTAACGTAGTTTTTGTCATATGTAGACGCATCATCAGCTTAATGAATAAGTTTTGTAAAGTATTCTACCGCATTATCAATGCCAATAGAGTTTTGCACACTCATATGAAGGTGTAAATTGTTATCGATCGAGTCCCTAAAAGTTCCAATATCAGCTTTACGATTGATGACATTATATTTAACGAAGAGATTATGACGAGTCGCGTTCAAGTTGAGTGTTCAAGAGTGTTCAGAACTAAGGTCATCATTGTCATAAATATGAAGTAACTTAGCGAAAATTACAGAGTATACGGCGAAATTCTGCAAATCGGGAATTTTCCTTGAGTCAGATGACCAATATGTGGGTGGTTTCAGTGGAAACAATAGAATAGTTGTGCTCTCTTCTTTTCTGATTTATTAATCTAGATACCTATCATTGATGTTTGGCATTAAATTCATTTCCAACAATAAATTTTGCATCTAATTGTCTGAAGAAATCATTATAGTGATTACATTTTAATAAAAGCCACGGAGAAAAATAAATTATGCAAATTGAACTATCAGAACCATTGCAGTTCACGTACAAACGTACAAATGGTTTTCTAAAGATAATCGCAATTTTGTATTCAATAGTACAATTCGCTGGAATGACAGACGCAGCTTGAGCTCTACCATCAGTATGGTTGGCAGTTATTTAATTATATCCACTGACATTTAAATGAGCTGGACTTACGAAATAAGAAGAATGTCGATAAAATATTGATGAATAAAAATGGCTCCTTCATTGGTGTGACTGTAAGGCCCACAGGCATTCCTTAAAAGTAGTATATATATATAGTGGAACGACGGGTATTCACTAATCCGCTTCGCGCAGATTACTTCGTACCAAAACACGCACACACAACCACGCCCACCTACACACACACACACACACGCAGACAGGTAGTGAGAGACGCATATAGACACACAAAGACACACACCTTCCCCGCTAACTCACTTCACTAACACATATCCACCGTTCCCTCGCATGCGTCGCGATTGCCCTTTCCCCGCACCATGAAATAAAAAAAATTATTCTTCACACCTACAAACAATTTAAAATCCAACTCAATTTTTCGAGAAAAAGAAACTCTTCAGTAGAAAGTACGAACAAAGAAAAAACAGCACTACATGCGAATCTTTCCAATTACACATCCTCATATTATGTTCACGGAAAATGTCCTTTCTTCAATTGCATACAAATGAAAAAAGGATTCTTTCAAGAACATACATTATTTATGTGGCTAATAACAATTAAACACGAACGTGCATAGAAATGCATAAATTTCTCGGAAAGGTAATAAGATGCATTCTAAGTGGTGCGACTATTTCACCATATTGTCTTTCAAAACACTCAAACGTTTAACGATCCTTCCTTATTTGTATTCTTATTATTAGTATACCCATTCGTATAAATACCCCGCTGAAAAAATTCATAATTGTCTTTTAATTATTGGTTTATTACCATACTTAAAAGTATTTATCTAGAAAAAATAAAAGGCAGAGGGAATTTTACAGATAACGCTTGAAGTGTAAGTGCGCCAACATTTCTGTCCTACATAAGTAGAGTTTCCCTTTAACTTATTCTAAAAATAATCAAACCGTCAAGTCGACCAGTTTCTCAAAAAATTATATACGACTTATTAAATATATAAAAAATAGGGTCAATCTACTATATATGTATTTTTTTCGATGCGACAGCTGAGAATTCGCCGGACCATTACTGCTCGGAGTTTGTAAAAGCATGTCAGCTGGGTTTGCAGCAAGCTTATTCGTTGAAGGAAAGAACAATTGGCGTCTGGCGTACAAGGTGCAATTTCTGGGACGTGTTTGTAACCGAATACGATTTGTTCCATACGCATATTTGTGCGAAGAGTTTGTAGCACACTGTGAAACAGCAGCAGAGAAAACAGGCTACTACATCCAGCATGAACGGCGATCCGTCTACAAGCAACGCCGCTAAGCGTAAAGGATTTTTTGAAACCAGTACCAAGGCGAAAGTTCCTGTCAATGAGGTGTATTGCGCCCATGTTTAGATGATGAAAACAAAATACAAAACCCACTTGAGGACCAATAACCACAAGGAGAAGGCAGCTGTGGTTTTTGAAAAAAATGTATTTATCCCATCTCCTCTGACATTGGAAAGTGTGATTCAATACAAAATTGTTAGCAACGTATATACATAGGCAAATTCAAACCGAATTAGATGAATTTAGCTCTGCAAAGTTCAATTTGTGGCTTTCTGGAGACTACGTGAGGAGAGTGGCAACGAAATGATACTAACAATTAAGCATTTCTCAACGAAAATCGTTGTTGCAAGACAAAGCAGTGAAGTCAAAGGCAAAATTGACAAGATTTTTATTGATTTTAAAAAGGCAGCTGAATACCTGGAACGAGACAGCGGTTGGGCGATAACAGAATTTAAATTTTACAAATTAACCATCTGCAAGTTGGACTCCATTCCTGCGGGTTCACATGCATCTTTGCCAATTATTATATACACTAATAAGGCTACAATTAATGTCAAAAATGCTGATCTCTATTGCTTTAAATGATGAGTATTAGTGGCTATCGCTTACAAGTTTGATAAACCGACTGGAGACGAATTAAGCAGGTTAGCTTACACGCGTTATTATAAAATTGAAAGTATTCGAATTCGATTTTTCTGGCTTAAAATTCCCGATAGCCAACAGCGACATCAATCGATTTGAACACAATAATAAAGACGTTAGCACAAATATTTATGAATTAGCATCTTCCATGGGTATATGGAAAGTGATTTGTCCAGCAAGGGCGGCAAAAGCATCGAAAAGTTTGCACACCAGCTTGCAGAATGTATTTAATCAAGCAATATTATTATTATCTTATAACCAACATGGAGAGGTTGGTAAAAACACAATATATGCGAAGCCACACCACAGGACAATTTTGTGATTCGTGTGAAACATTTTGCACGACGATTGAAAGTCGCAATAGGGAAGAATGCACCAACGTCAAAAGTGTATTTGCCTCGGCGGGAACATCAACCAAATTTAAAAATATGGAGAAGAAGTCGTCGGCGCCAGTTATCATATATGCTGATAGAGAGGCTGTCCTTAAGCCCACGGAAGTCCTTAACAGGAGCGAGGGAAAGTGAGCAATTCAACAGCATGAAGCGTGCGCGACATCTTATTATATTAAATATGAGTATAATGAAAAGTGTGCTGACCAGTATACTTTTATTGGTAAGTATATTATAAAATTTTTTTTATATTTAAGTAATATTTAATTTATTTATTTTTTATTAGGGGAAACCTGTATAGATGACTTTCTTGCTCATATGCGGCGTAAAATAAATGAGCTGTACCACTTGTACTGGAACAATTCCGCAAGCCCTCAGCATGCGTCACAACTCGAACAAACAACACAGATGCAAAACACCAAATGTTACGCGCGCGAAGAGGCAATATTAGGAAGTAACGATAAGTACTTCAAGTATTTTACCGAGGAATTAGTGGGCTTCATCAATAGGGAATGTAGGACTTTCCAATTTAAGCTACCCTACTTTGCAATTATTTTTCATAATTTAAGTAGATACGATATTCATTTATTTATCACAAAATCAGGGCCCAATTTGTCACTTATACCGTGCAGCAAGGAATTGTGCATGTCAATTACTAAGAGAGCAATGGAGGGAAATATGTTAAAATATTTAATGAATTTCGTGGATTCAAATCGATTTTTAAACCCTAGTTTAGAAAAATTGGCCAAATATCTGGCGTCCAGCCAGTTTAAAGTTTTGAGGAAAGCGTATAAGAATCCAAAAAAATTTACCTTAATGAGTCGTAGGGTTGTCTTTCCGTACAATTATATAAGCAACATCAAGAAACTTGATGATACAATTATAACAAGCCGACAGTGCTTCTACAATTATTTGTCCAATCGCGAATGTAGTGACTACAATTTTTGCCCTTTCAAAGCGACGTCTTGGTACTAACCGACGTTTTCAAGAATTTCAGGATCTTATGCTTAGAAATATATAAACTAGATCCATGTAATTATGTTACATCACCATCTTTCTCGTGGGACGCCATGCTGAAATACACTAATGTGGAATTGGAACTAATTGACGATCCTGACATTCATACGTTGTTAAAAATAGTATTAGAGGTGGCGTTACCCAGTGTATCTAGAGGTTTTCCGAGTCAAAAAATAAGTTTGCTCAAAATTATGATAAAAAAATTATTTTTCCTATGTGGATGCAGAGAATTTATATGGTTGGGCCATGTCCCAGAAACTCCCCTTTTCAAACTTGCTATTCTTAAGTGAAACTGAAATAAACGATTCCGACATTTTCTCTATTGATAGCGATG
>KK502925.1:0-89996 GCA_000688735.1 Glossina austeni | reverse complement strand
TGGGAGAATTATGACGAAGTTTGGGAGTTTAAAAGTCAAAGCGTACGCGTACATAGCCAATGATGAAGTCAATAAAACAGAACAAGTAGCAAAAAAATTTAAAGGGGTAAAAAGATGTGTAACTGACAAATTAAAATACAGTGATAATAAACACTGCGTTAAAAATAAGAAATCGTTTTATGGTGAACAGAGACTCAGCGATCTGCAAAAAAATAGCGTTAAATTATTTACATGATAAGCGATATATTTCAGAGGATAGGATTTTCACACTAGTGTGGGAAAATTGTAAAATAGATAATCAAAATATATAAATAACTAATGTGTAAATAATATGTATATATGAATAAATGTAAAAAATTAATACGCAATGAAAATTTTTCGGATTTGTTTTATTAATAAAAGCAACAGTGCGAATAATAATAATAGTAAGAATAATAATAACAAACACCTTCGTTTGATCTTATGCATTTTTATTGAAGCAATCGAGTTTTGTTAACCCATTATGAATTTCAATAAACCATAGCTAATTCACAAAAGATTTGCTTCCCTTCTTCTTCAATATCTTTTCCACAACATAGGCGATCTTTTCACGAACTTTTTGCATTTCGTATTCATAAAATGATCCTAACATTGCGTTTTCCTTATAAACCCGTTCGACCCATAGAATTTAAATCGATCCAGTTCAGTGCATAACCTTCGAAAAAATGTTCTTTTAAATTTGCTAATTCTAACATAACCTCTAACTTTAAACTTTGGTTTTGGGGAACTTATATACAGTTTGTAATATCTGCATCTTGTTGTTTTTGTTAACTTCATTTGGCTTCACTTTTGTTACTCTATGATCTGTATTATTGTATTTGGATTGTAATTACCGTTCCTGCTAAACATTTTCCACATTAAGTTTTTGAATGTTCTATTGAATCTTTCACATATGGAGGCTTTCATATGAGCGTATGTATGATAATGGTCAATTTGATAATCTTTCATCAACTCTTTAAACTCTTTATCGAAAAATTCCTTCCCACGATCAGTCTGAATATTCTTTAGAGAGATTTCTCTTTTTTCTAATAACTCTCTCATAGCCTTAACTATCTCAGATGCATTTTTAGGCTTTAGTGGTTGTGCGAAAGCGTATTTGGAAAATACATCAATTCCAGCTAAAAGATATATACAGCCTTTATTCAGTTTTTGAAATGGAATTAACTCATTTTCCAGGTATCATTATTCTTTCCTTTTTGAATGAAACGCCTTCGAACAACATTTTTTCTGATTGGTTTGGAAAGCTCATTAACTACTTAAAGCTTACTCGTTGTTAGACATTTATTTTTTCAGAATTCTCAGATGTAGCTTATGAATCTTTATATCCTTCCTAATCTTGTTTCACATCTTTTGAGAAAAAATAATCTGAACAAATCAATCTCAACATCAGGGTCAATAGATATGGAGGCTGAACCTTAGTTTTATTCAGTTCCACGTACTTTGGTAAAAATCGATTATAATAAAAGCACGAGATTCGTTTGTGTAACATAGTATTCCAACATACAAAAGTTGATAAAAAAATTCCAACCAGAGTAACCAATCCCCACGTTTAAGCATCAAGTCTTATCCTATGTTCTTTTTGATTAACAATCAACAGACACTGTCCATCCTTCCATCCTTCTGTCCATCCTTATATCTAAAATTGCACTCAATGTTGTCTAGTGTTGGACGTTCTGGGATGCTCTCAGGTTCTATAAAGTCAAATTGTTCCAATCTTAGTTGTATGTATTCTTTGTATGCCATTAAACGAATTCCTTGGTCACGGGTAAAACCAATAAAATTACACTTATTATCTTGTAGCCACAAAACTTCTTGAAGGTTAAAAACCACGTTTAATTTTAGTTTTCAAATTAATGAAGCCAAAAATTAATTGATGGTCTTGGTTTCTTTTGGGTAAATGCTGAGTTTTCCGAGCACTTTGCGATATGTTATCCATTTAATGAGACGACACAACTACTACTGAAAGTGACGTGACTTCTTTAGAACATAAACCTGAAGATTATATAAAATCAGCTCAGTATTTATCAGTGACTCATCAAACTGTGTCTAACATAATTAAAACTTGATGATTTTGAACTCTTGATGATTTCCAGGATTGCGATGGAGATCAGAAATAAATTTTCATTAAAGAGTTAGCATGTATGAGTGCAAATTCTGTTGTAGTTAACTACTTTTTATTTAGACCTCCGTTCGGTGAAAAGAAATTAAATGAGAAGACTAAAGATCAAAATCATTTTTGTACTAAATTTATTCATGGTTTAAAATGGTGGGATGAAGTAATATAGTATTCCTGCTTAGGTGATATACTATCACCGTTGAATCACTATGATTATGTTTTAATAGTGGGAAGATAAAAACAAAAATCCAATGAGATATTCGTGAACACTCAAACATCTTTAAAAAAATTACTTCATTATCTTACCAACTGTCAAAAACATCAAAATGACTTTAAACTTAAGTATGCTCTCGACAATTTATATAAACTTTTTAGCTACATTCAAAGAAACTCAGACGCCATTAAAGTTATTACTTCAGATTAAATAAATATTTATAAAATGGTGATAACATATTGTAAGGAAGTGTTTTGCTCCCTTACCAATAATGACAATATAAATAGCTTAATAATAAATAAATATACCGTAGCATTTCCTACACATGCCAGCAATACGTTTTTGGGTTCTTAGATTTGAGTGGGTTAATATAGAAATAATTGATTCACATACCCATCGATTTTACGGTTTACAAAATCATACGATTTGGTACCTAGATCAGCAATAACTATAAGGCAGACACAAGAATATGTATACAAGTAAACATTGCGACAGAAAAGAGCTTATAAAATTATGCATGTCGATACGGCATATATCATATTGAGGCATACCTAATGGTTCTGCGGTTTACAAAATCATACCATTTGGTACCTAGGTCAGCAATAAAAATAAGACAGACATAAGCACATCTATACTTGTTCGATCATACGAGTTGGTACTTAAGGTATAACAATAAGATGTACGTAAGAGTAGCGTTATAATACATATGCAAGTAAGAGCTGAGATTATAACATAGTCATAACATGTTCGATCATACCTAAGCTAGCATTCATAATAAGAGATGTGTAAGAATGTCTTTATACGGATAAAACGTGGAAAATAATCTCTCGGAACGAACAGAAACGTAGAAAGTTTCAAACAAGAGTCGGGTCGCGAATCACCACGCTGGCTTTCTCTCCCTCCCATTAAAAATCGCTTATCTAATTGTAATTTCCTCGTAAATAATAAATACATAAGAACAAAAAATCCGTAGGTCCAAGAGTTTTTTTTTTTACATAAATATTCTTGGAAAGGGACTTCCTGGGTATACCCCGAAAAGAAGACCCGTTACAATATGAAGTTCCAGTTTATTCTTTATTTTATAATTAACAAGACAACATGTTTTATCAATTTTACCATCCATTTACTATGCTTATTAGCGGACCATCCCGAAAATTCATCCGAACTTACGAGAATATATAAAAGTGTGACTAGCAAGCTTCGCGATTATTTATTAATCGACCCTACACAAAGCGTAATTGATTTATTAAGATACAGAAAATTTATTTTTATTATTTATTAAGATTTACAAAAGACTTAAAAGATAGTTTGAAGCGACTGAAGAATCACAAACATATGCTGTATGTCCTCAAAACCAACAATAGCAAATTAAGAAAAGCTATACTCAACTGTGCTGATGTTGAATTAATCAAAACTTTGACTGAGTTTATCTTTAACACAATAATTGGAAACACGAAACTAAAAAATAAAGATTTCGAGGTTTTAAAAAAGTATAAAAAAGAACTTCGATTCATCTCGAGACCAAACGCAACCATAGGATCAAAAAGAAAGGTAGCTGTGCAGAAAGGCGGGTTTTTGCTTATAACCTTAGTGTCGCTATTAACTGGATTCATCGGCAAATTGCTAGACAATGTTCAATAAATTTAGGCCGAAATTAAATTGTGATTTTATTGCATCCAAACGCATACACTGCAATGATGGATGACAAGTATTCAACGGAGTTTATTAATAGAAAGCTATTATGATATGTTAACAATGTCTCTCTTTCTGATTATAATAAGTGGATCAAAATTAAACAACAACTAAACCTTGAAAGAAAATTAAAACCACTTAAGCAAAACTATGATCGTATACCTGAAATGACCTTTTCGAAAAACATTGTAGAAGAAGTGAAAGTTAACATTGAGAAACATGAAATCCCCCTAAAAAACGTAAACGATGATAGCACTGGCAGAAATGGACTAGAAATGGCAGGGAAAAATTACAAAGTGACTTGGATGACAGTATTTCGAAAGAATTATAATTCCTGAAAAGTCCTTAACTGAAAATACGGAAGCCACACCACACCAAGTGAGGAAACAACCTACAAAATCTGGCAGAGAAACGAGAATTCGAAAAGGCATTTCTCCGTATAAGACTCGACTTAGAAGTTAACTTAAAATCAAGATTGATGTAATTAAAAATGGTCTCTCTGCAGATAATTTGAAGCTATGAACTACCTGCTGGATTTTTACGTTACTTTATTAAGCAACAATTCAGTTGCCGTTTACGAAAAGAATACTTTGTGAATTGTTTTTAAATAATGTCAATATCGAAAATAATACTCCTCAAGAAGAAGCGCGGAAATATTCACCACTATTTATTTATATCTATATAATAAAACCTCGTTGCGTTGGAGTTGAAATTTTAAGATGTCTTCGTGTTCTGTCGTTTAATGGAAAAAGCAACTGTGCTGAGTTCAAAAGCGAAGAGTACTGCAGCCTTGAAATTGCTAGTATAAAGGACATCTCTATACTCATAGTTAGTGTAGACGATGTCTAATATAATTTTCGTGGTGCCGTTATAACTACTTACATTATTCTTCACTTTAGAAAAAAGAAAACGGAATTAAAATAAATCCGATAAAAATGAGAGCACATTTAACATTTCACTCAGAAGTGTAGCAGACTTTCATGGAGCAAGTGTATACTTCATATTACTCTAATCAAATTGGAGGTGGGATAAGTCACACAGCATCGTTATACGTGTCTGCCCGGGTAGTAGAATATGGTCGCGATATTGGTTCATCCTTCGCGTTTTTTTAGAAATGTAAAATTGTTGTTTCTACCGGGTTTGAATGCCATTAAAGATCAAACTGTGGATACTGGAAAATCTATTTTGAATGATTTCGGCCGCAAACCACTTAGAAACATTTTCGAAGAGCAAGGCAAAAAGGTTTAAAGCAATTTGACGGAAAAAGCAGTCAACAAGATATTATCTAAATTTCACAAAGGGGCTGGAAAAAGTAGTATAAGACATCGCATCAAAGAGAAACTACGTCGGTTACTAGAGAGACATAAAGCGAAACGCAGGAAAAAATTCCATCTACGTGAAAAAGTAAAGGATAAATTTGCTTAGGAACTATGATCACCCATACAGAATGTATGAAAAGCGAAATAGATTTATTTGCACCTCATCCTATACAACGCAGCATTCTAAATACAGAAGAATTCTTATACAATCTTTGGACAATCCTAGCTTTGTAAAATTTCTCTGGCTTGGTAATACAGATACACGTCTAGAGCTTTGCACCGTTTATTTAAAGTTGGTTATTCAATTGAAGAATAAAAATAGTTCTGATGTTACTGACGATAAGTGTAGCGTTGTTAATAATCTTCTGCATTCATGTTTTATGTTTCCAAGCGCCTCCGTGAACTTAAATAATATTCTGTTTTTGCAAAGTGACAACTATTATCACTGCAGATCACAAATATAAACTCTACTTAATTATGGCACTGATGCTGGTCGAATACATTTATTATGTTCTGGATGGTATCCAGGCTACTATTACGGCGAATTATTATTCGTGAATTAACTGAGGTGAGAGTAATAGATTTGAATTGTTTGGAAAGATGCATGGAGTAATTTTCAAACAATCTAAACGCTCGCTAAATAATATTGATTTGCCTATTATCTTTAATTTGAAGAAATCATCGTTTTACTTGATGGAAAATTCTGATAAGAACACTCAGCTTAAAATATTGCACGCACAATTGTTTATGAGTCATATAACTATTAATCCTGGAATACTGGTAGCTCAACATAAAATGTTACAAACAAAAGCATCTTTATATCCATTTACCAAAGGAGAAGTTAAGACATTCACTCTGTATCCTGGAAACAATACTGTTACGAAAATCCGAAATCCAGTTAATGCTAACTAATTGATCTTCGTAAGTAATAAATTCCCTAGTGCATATTCGCGGCGCGTCATGCAGGTGCCGGCCGACGAAAAAGATTAGCAGGAAAACAGACAGAGAAAAACCTAGGTGGACATGCGCGGCGCGTCATACAGCTGCCGACCGAGGAAAACGGTTTGCAGAAAAGCTGGTTAACGGATTAAAAATAAAACCATGAAGTTAGGTGATCGTAACATGCTTGTAAAAATGTATATAAGTAGACTATTTGCGGAAGACACAGTTAGTAATACGAGAACATTGAGTCATAAGAGAACTTTCAAGTAACGAATAATAATAGTTGTGTTGAGAAAAATTGTAAATAATCCTAGCCTTAAGAATGGATTGTAAATAAAGAAACTTAGAGTTAAAAGAATTCTGAAGTGCATTTCTCTTGGAAATAATATCCACGATCTAGTGATACGAACCGTAACGTAGAAAAGCGGAAATTTGTAACAACTGGTGTCAGAAGTGAGATCGTGGAAACCAGGAGAAATGGTGAAATTAGAAGAACTTAAAGTGGATCAGCTCAAACAGGAGTTGGGGAAAAGAAACCTTCGTACAGTCGGTAGCAAAGCTGAATTAAAGCAAAGACTGGTCGAACATCTAGAAAAAGAGGGAGAGGACCTGTCCATATTTGAATTTGAATATAATATCGAGGGAAGGGAGCAAACCGACAACTTTGGAGGAACAGAAAATACAGCTACAGCAAGGGAAAAACACAGCGAAGAAAAAGGCGAAGATGGTGCAAGTGTATCAAACGCCGTCATTATGCAGTTTATGCAACAAATGCGACAACAAATGCAACAACAAGGTCAACAGATAGAATCGAAAATCGACATAGTTCAGGAAAATCAACGCATCCTGCAAACACACATAGATGAAATGTGCCAGCAATTCGAAGGCAAAGTACATGTGCTGGAAGAAAAAGTTGATAATGCGATAGGCCAGTTGGATGCCATAATAAATGCTCAGGAAAAGGATGTGAAAAATGAAATAAAAGCATTAGAAAAAGAACTGGCTAAACTACAAACTAATGACGTAACCACCAGCACTATCAAAGTAAAAATACTCCTATTTGATGGCACGACTAACTCCAACGCTTTCAAGCTACAATTTGGTGTTGTTGCGACAAAAAATATGTGGGATGATGACGATAAAGCAGTCGTCTTAATAACCTCCTTGAGAGGAGCAGCAACAGAAATTATCCAGATAATTCCGGACGGAAAAAGAGCGGAATTCGCTGCAATCATGGTTGCATTGGAAAGGAAATATGGTAGCAAACGCTGCCAGAAGCTGAACGAAAGGATCCAAAATTATGCTACCGAAATTGAACGCGTATATCGGTGTGCCTGACGACGTGCTGGAAAGATTAAAAATCGATGCCTTTGTTAAAGGACTTTGTGACGTGGAGCTTAAAAAGGTTGTATGGACGTCACCTAAAACGACATTAACGGAAACGGTTGGCTTCGCGCTTACGCAAGAAGCAGCTAGAAGAAGACAAGGAGTCTGCTGTAGACGTCAAGCATGAAGGCGAGACGCACGGACGTTAGCAGCGAGAACGATATCTCGGATGTGATTTGCGCGGCGCTTTGACAAGTCTTGCGCGAAAATAAGCGACTGCCGGCTTCAAAAACACGCAAGTGTTATGCCTGCGAAAAACCTGATCATTTTGCACAGGAATGCCGATCAAAGCACAAAGGATCACATTCCACACGGAATATTAGTGAAGATGCCAGCGAAATATCCCACAAACACTTATTTTGAAATAATGATTTATTCTGAAAATGATTCTGAATAAATTCATTGTGACGTCCTATAAATATTATTGAAAATATGAACCTTCTCGTGGATCCAAGAGGTTGGACAGCCATGCAAGAGTATCGTCAAAAGAATGAAAGCATTGACACCACAGTCCGTAGAACTTCGATGGGGATACGTGGCAATCAGAATAGTAAACGCCTAAGACGGAAAATACGCGATGAACGATGAAGCTCATTCTAGCTCAGAGTTCTTTTCGCTTTCTTATTACAGCCTGTAATATGTGGCCAATAGGTTGATGCTAAAAACTCAATCTATAATGACTTTTCAAACGTCCTCGTGTTTTAATTCTGATTAGGATACACTTGTTTACAGATCGAAGCTAACACTTGAACATTCTCTAATGTAATGCTGCATCTGTTCTTGTTGGTGATCAGCTGAACCACGTTAATACTGATAGTGGAGAGCTCATTTCGGTTCGTGCTCTGTACGTTAAGCAGAGAAATTGAGAATTTCATCCACAATAGGTCAAAGTAGCTTCTAATACGCTATAGCTAGCTCATCTCCGAAATGATCCCATCATGCGTCTTCGGAATTCAGGAGTTCGTTTTTTCTGCATAGTAGGTTTTTGCGCTCTTTCCTGAGAGATAAGCAGCATAAGGAATACTTTTCCCAAATGTCCCTTGGCGTCTAATTTAAAGTTTCAGAAGGCTGCTTCTGTGAGATAACTTATACTGTGCGGCGTAAAACCCTTTGGGAAGACACAGTATTTCCCAATACGATATCGAAAACTATATGAAAAAGATTTTAAATAAATTTTGGCTGCTAATAATTATGCACACTGTGAGGCTGCAGCAGGATTGCTAGTTTCCCCCGGAGCTTTAACCATCTCTGTTAAAACCGTGCGCATTGTACGATTATGAAAACACTTTCGTAGCCTTTTTGTGTGCAGGATAAGAATTCAGTGTTTAGAATACTGAGAGGTGCTCAGAGAAACCAAATTTCATGCATTTCTTAATTAAGGATTTTATAAGGTTTTTTTTTTTTCATTCGAAATTTATCGCATCTCAAATTTCGGCTGAAAAGAAACAACGAATTAACAAATAAATTAGCTTTCGAATCAATTTGCTTACATTTTTTTTTTAAGTTTTCATTCATAAAATGTAAGTAAGATAAGTGTAGAGGCGAAGAAAAAGCAATTCTAATATCGCGCTATCAAACGATTGAAATCAAATTACAATTAAGTCAAGACTTGTGTTTAATTTATTGCAGATAATAAAACTTCTTATGTCTTTTTATCACAATTTAGGCCATGATCATTTAATTAGCAGCAAACTATGCACGACGGTGTATATGGGTGTATGTGTTTTAGATATTTAAATTGAACAGCACATTGGTTAAGAATAAACAGATAGCAGTGAATAAATGCAAATGGTGACCATAGATTGCTAGACGAACAAATAAACAAAGAGTAGTGACTGACATATTCAATTGATTATTAAAATTCACAATATTTACACATATTATACGTAGTTAGCCTTCGAACGCGATACTGTAGCCTTATCGTGTGTGTAAGTAAAGCCAAGATTTCTGTTAACTGTTTTGTCGTTGGCCTTCGATTATTCATTAGTGTGGACAAACAAGTAATGCTAGTAACGGACAATTGCTGATGACACTAAAATACTAAGTATCGAGATCGTGACAAAGTGAAACTTTGAGTGACGGATTGACACGAATTCACAATGCGTGATTTGAATAAGAAAATCGCATTCACTTGTTTTTTTTTCAAGGCAGTCCAACCTACCAACAAATACAACATACTCACTTCTCGATACACACTTATTTGATAACATCGCTGTTATGATTTCCTAATAAATATTATATTGCGAAAGAAATGGACCATTACTATACAAATGTGACATGCCCTACAAACATCAAATGATCATTCAAAAATATGCGAGCGCATCAATACGTAATAATTACGATTTTCATTGATAGGATTTAAAGCAAGAAAAGTTTTAAGCTAAGTTAATGTAATTCTTGTTCTAATCAACGTAATGACGGAATAACTGCTTCGATTCGGGTATCGGCGTTAAGGAAAAATACATATTTCTTAGGTAATGGTCTTTGAATTTATATTTGAATGTTTGACGAACACTTAGTGAACTTAATAAACCCCTTGTCGGGTGTACAAAAGAAAAGCGGCATAAGAAAAAAAACCTTTGTTTGCCAACTTCTTGGACTGTGAAGGCGTTTAGCATAAACTTGCATATGAATCAGTTGATCACAAATCGCTGCTGCTTGCTGCTGCAGCTACTGATGCTGCTGCTGGTGATGTATGACTTGACGGATTTCTTTCCTTTTTTCTCATTTTTGTTTTGTTTGTGTTTTTGTCTTCTTTTTGTTGAAGTCTGTCCCTTTGTGAGTTTTGTCGGTTGAAAGTTGATTTTGCATTGACAAATGATAAATAAACTTGACATTTTATTTAAAGCCTAGCATATTTTTTACGCTTGACTGAAAGTACATGTGCATGGAGTGGGTTATTATACACTCAACCGAGATCACCCGTGTGATCCGCTGAGGGCAACACAGCACACAGTATTGCTGGTCTGATTGACTGTACATTGTGCCGTTGTTGTAGCTTTTGTTTTCCGTCGTCAACAACAATATCAAAGTTAAAACCTCAAAGTAAAGGAATTGTAAAAAACAATATATATATATATACAAAAAACGCAGAAACAAAAGGTCGCATTTGCAAATAAAAATTAAGAACAAAAACAAAAAATCCGATCTTCATCATTTTATGTCAACTACATCATCAGTTTATGTAGTTGTTGGAGATGAGATTTTGCATACCATCATATATGAGTCTAGAAAGAAGACTGTGAGAAAAAGTATGAAAAAATTAACGCAGATGTGTCGTTTATTCTTCATGTTCCTGTTGTCTGCTTGCGCCACTTGTAGATTCTTGAATATCATTATTTAGATAAACTGCGAGTTGCTTGATCCGTGTCGCTGTCGGTTTGGCTTATGTATCGGGTAGAGAATGCGTACTACGTACACAGTAAACAGAAATAAGCATCAGTTCTAAGCTTTATGTTGTAGTTTATGATTCTTGCAATTAGCTTTTTTATTTTTTGTCTTTTTTCTATTCTGGTTTGTCTGCCTTTGTTAGCATGATTGTCTTCCTGTTTGCTTGCCTAACCAACTAAATACGTCGTTGTTGTAGCATTTTTCTTGTTGCCTCGTCATCTGTCACCATGATATCTTATGTAAGATTATGACGGACTTTAGTCATATAAAAATTTATCAAGGTAATCATATGATCTTGCGCTATGTTAATGAATATCATTAAATTTATAAATGCTAGCCAGCCGTCTCTACATGTATTTATAATCGTTTAAAATATAATGGTGGTCATGTTTTGATGTTGTGCGACAATATGCGTCGGCCTTTTGCGCCACTATCATTATTGTGATTATTATTACCAATGGTCGTTTGCAAAAGATAAAGCGTATAGTAAAAGGGATAATGATGTATACAGGCATATATACGTGTACGTATACATATGATGTATGATATAAACATGTAAGAAATTCAGCTACGGCCTAAGCTTTTTTACAACCCTCACCTTTTTCTTATAAATAATAAGAAACACAAAAAACAAAATACCGATACTGTTGAGTGGGCTTGGTCAATTTTTCTCGTGTTATACAAATACCATAGAATGGATGTGGAAATTTTACTGCTGTATCTATTTTAGGTTATGAATAATGAATGAGAAACCTCATTTATTTGGCTTCGCAATTTATATGGCATTGTGGGCGTGATCTTGGATTAATTTGGATTAATTTTATCGATTTTTAAAACAAATTCTCTTGTAGTAGCTTCAACTGTTTCTGCATAATTTGAAGCTAATATCTTACGGTTTGCGATCAAAAGGACAGTTAGCACATAAATGTGAAGAAATTGACAAACGGAAGGATAGACACCGTTATGCGGACTCGGTATTTACTGCCGGTGAAGAGTTTGTGTGCCTTTTAGGGTGTCTGAAGCTTTCCACTGTGCGTTGCAGACGTTTTAACAAAAGAATTAAATTTCAATATTTTCTAATTGTGGGTAGGGGCATCAGATTTTTTTTTGCTTTTTTACAGGCCCTAAAATATTATCGATAAAGCATTCGGACGAAAAACCAATTCTTTTTTTGTTTGTAAAAGTGGTGGTGATGTCAGGTCAAGGGGTACTGCGCATGTATCCTTCGATCGATTTTACTCATTTTTAATATTAGCCTGCTCTCAGGCACTTCCAATGTTTCTGTTAAATATGAAGCTGATATCTTCATTTTTGTGGGGGACTTATAGATGGGCAGGTGGGCATGCTCAATTCGTACATACTTTACGGAGTCTCTAAGCCTTTTTTCTGGGTGTTGCAAACGTTTTGACAAAAGGCTTTCGGTTATGGGTACAAAACTTACCAAATAACAATTGGCCAATTTAATCATGAACATATTTTCAAAATTATTTTCAAGATACATCGTCTCCGAAATAAAAGATAATTCCTACGATATTTACATTCTTATTGCATATTATATAGGAGCATATCTCTTGCTAAACATCTTGGAAACATTCCATTTCCTAATATTTCATGTCAGTAGGCAATGATCTATTTTATTTATTATCAGACAGTAATTCTTAATTGATTTGTTTCTTTTCTATAGATTTCGGAAGAAACACTTTTTTCTGCAATCTCAAGTAAATGTCGCTATGAAATAAACTGTGTTCATTCAATTTGCCAATTCGACTTTTCTATGGTATTTATGATCAATTCTTTGTCGGTCAATTTTCCAATAACGTTGACTTATTATACCTTACACCATTTGTGGTATAAGGGTATCTATAGTTTGTTGTTGCGTGATGTGCACAACACCGAGAGGTGCTTGAGATAAACACGCTTTTCATTATGCCGATCGATTCATCATCGTTCTGCGAATCAATCTAAGCTCGTCTGCCCGTCTGTCCGTCTTGTTTTCTAGCGTTCAACCTATAGGTCGCAAGGTTCAAGGACGAATGCTATTAAAAATTGTTTGGATCGGACGACTTTTTCGAGCTCTTCCTATACAATGCCTTATTTTAAAAAGATCGCCTTATGAATAACTGTATTAGGCGAAGTGGTGTAGGATATTTAATTATCGGCTTTTTCCCACCACAATATTTTTACCTACTTTTGTATGTCTACTATATAGAATTTCAAATCAAGTAGTATTGTAGTAGTTGTTGGTCAAAAGTATAATATTCGCTTTTATTTTCAGATAATTGAAATAGATTTACGTATAAAAAGAATTCTAATTTAACAAGAACGTGGCTGACTATTCTTCGATCTTCGTTAACACATAATCTACGTTAACACATACATTCATGTTAAAAGTACCGTCGCGCAGAGACATCATCGCTTGTTGCTTCTTTTTTTTTTTTTTTTTAATTATAAAGAAACACGTGTCAGTATCAGTAATGACTAACGCAGAAGAGTGGTCAACTGATATTTGTTTTACGTAAAATTGTATGCAGGCTATACGAAGATAAACCCAGATGTATTCGACACAAAAGCTTTAGAAAAAAAGTCTTTATTTCCATTTAGCTGGATGCCTCTTGTCGAGCAATGTTACCATTAACTTAGACATCTTGTTTACAATGGCAACCCCTAAGCTCGTAAAAGTAATCGTCAACCGTACACTTCCTCTACAACTGAGTCATTTTTTGAAGTCTGTAATCCGTTGGGATCAAATCTGGTGTATAAGACACATGGAGAAGCAATTTGAGCGGTAGATTTAAGATCTGAACTCTCTCTCTCTCTCTTTCTTTCTTTCTTTCTCTCTCTCTCTCTCTGTCTCCTTGGGCCTTGGGCCAAAATACCTCTTTGTAGCGTATTTCGTCAAAATGTTGCTAAAATGGCGGTACTTCAAATAGAACATGATCGTGAATCTGTAAGACTTTTAGGTCTTTCTGGGTATTGTATAAGCTATACCGCAAGTGCTACAAGGGGTAACAAAAGTCGTATCAACATAAAAAAGAGGCTTCATTGACATATAAATAATCGTCGGCTAGCAGTTAGTAGTGAGATCATTGTTATAATCGAAATGGTCATTTGAATAATCGTTATTAAAATTCCTGTACTGTAGGATGTCTAGCGCCGGTCGATTATTGAAAGTGATTTAAAGTTTTTTTTAAAGATTTTTTAAGTATTTTAGGAGCGGTAAGTGTGTGTGTTAGAATGGATTGCACCTATTTGCAAGTTAATGATCTGTTGATACAAGTTGAGGACAATGCTTTCTGAATGCGAGAATTCCAAAAATAAACGACGGGCAACGGACAGATTATCATTGATATACGAATTGAAGTCTGATGCTTATAAAAAGCATTTGAACGTTATGGCGCCTCTGCTGCATATTTCCAAACGTAATGAGTAAATTGCTTTGCAGATGACCATTTAAAGCTGATAATCTTGCATTAATAATTAGTGTGAGCAGTGAGAGCCAAATGAAAATTCAAATAGCAGAAATGTAATGAATTGACTAAATGAAAAATTTATTTAAAAAATTTTTATTTTATTGAAAACGCTCCTTAATAATCCTTAATAAACGCAATTATTTTGTATGTTGCTTATACGCCACTCGCCCATGTGTCACGTGTATGAAAGCAATAGCTAAGGATTTGCCAATAAATACTCCAACTGTTGTTGTTGCTATTGCTAAATAAAACACGTAAGTATTGCCAAGTCCCAGACTGTCTGATTTCTCTTAAGTAATTATCTACATACACATAAATACAAATACACATATGTATTTAGTATTAAATACGTTCTTCTATATACGTACGGTGGTGGCTGTAAATTACGTAATATTTACTTACTTGCGGTAATGTCAAGTACTTGTGCGTTATTGTTTCCGTCTATGCTTTTAAATGAAATATCCTTAGGGCTACGAGCACACACCAGCTCACTTACATACTTACGCACTTTATATGCTTTCTTTTTATACTCATTTACTGTTCGAAACATGAACACTAACCTTATGGTACACGAACCCTTTCGTTGAATGCGTTCACGTGTATTTACTTAAATGTTACGCATAAGAGAGTGATTTAATCTAATTATGCGCGCAACATAAAAGACAACAAAAAGACAACAAGAAAACATTAACTGAAACAATAGAAAACAAAGCAAAACAATAAAGCATAGATGGGTATAAAAAACTGTGACATTCACAAAGATAAAGACCTACAGAGTGTATCAAAGAGTTTCTTTACGATTATTATATACATCCCCAAAGGGATAATATTACACATCTATTTACATTGGTGCTCATGTGGGAAGGTACGCATGAAAAGTTAACAAAAGATAGCAGTTAACCGTGCTTTGTACGCAAAACATTTGACAATTGTTATAAATCCTTTGAGTCTCCCATGCACTTATTACTTTTAAAACCTACGCACAGCATGTGGAGTAACGACGACGATGAAGTAAGAGGAAATGATGATTGTAACGATATGTTTATATATTTACTTTTTTACTTGTTTCCTTGAGAAAGTTTTTCTGAAATTATAGACACGAGTATTAGTATTTGTCCTGTGTGTGTACATAGGTAGATTTAAGTACGCACTTGAACGTCAATTGAGAAAAGAAAACAACAAGAACACTTTCGCATTCAAGAATATAAACTCATTTAGAGTTCCACCAGTCATTTCATACTTCATCACGACTACATATAAAACGTATAAAAGTAAGGAGCTGCAGAAGGCACTTCTGTCATTAGGTTATTTAGTTTGTTGGCTGAATAAAATATGCTGAAGAAAATGTAAGCGGATTTTTCGACCGTACGAGAAACTGACTTATCTATAACTTCATGTAACGTAAGAAAAGAAAAAAAAGTTTTGTAATAAACGCTCAAATCTTTTTGACAATATCTAGCAAAAGTTTAACTAAACTATTTAACCATCTACTAATTATTCGGTTAACTGTTCCCCTTATATTTTTCAATCAAGTACCTTATATGTATGGATTAGAAGATATTTATCATTTAATTTATACATATGCCTACAAAATGTGAAAAATTATTATCTATGTGTGATATAAACTTTCTCGTGTGGAAAAATTCAAAGCATTCAAAAACCAAAATGAGGAAAAACGTCATTAAATCAAACACCGACAAAATTTATTTTCAAGACATAAATCGAAACGCTTCCATCCGCATCAAGGCATAAATGACTGATGCCGTAATACTTATTTAAAATAACACGACTTAACAAAAATGGGAAAGGGAAGGTTAAAAAGGGAAATCGTACAGACAAAACTGTTGCAAGAAATGCTGTAAAAACACGACAAGATGCTGAAGACGTAACCAGTCAACCGCGATCGGCAGAACTTTTCAATCGTAACGTTATTTTTGTATGTTAAGTGACCAGACTCAAGATGATTTGTGCCATAAGAAGACTTAAGTCAGTTTATGACTGCGTCATAACATAGCTTGGGCTTAAAGTAAGTCGGTAAAAGCTAGACATCACTTGCAGAACCAAGCGACACGCGTAGGCTATAATGACTGAATGAAAGTTATAATTTTATGCCATCATTTCGCAGAGCGGGTACAGTGGCAACATAACTGTGTATTGCAAATACAGTGCGTGTGTAGGATGAGGGAAGTGTTAAAAAGAGAAAGAAACCCACCAATAAAGATTTTCATTTTAAAGACTATATACCACTGTATGATATTTCTGGTGCTGCTGTTGTTCATTTCTTGAGAATAGTGACAACTTAATTGCCGGCCTGTGGTCGTTAATTTTTGGTAATAAATTATGGAACAACCTGAGAATGTTATGATTTACTTTCTTGCATATGTTACGCGTTACGCTAATTGGCAATATATGCGTTAAGTGAAGGTAAAGAAAAACGGTGTTGGTCACTTTATGCACCTATCACCGCTAGTAAGGTTAGAACAATAATAAGATTAGAACAACAATCAATTAAAAGTTGGAGTTTTTATGACAAATGACTTACTACCCTCGCTGATTACAACTCTTGATTCAGTTATTATTACAATACTCTTTACGCTCACTCTGATGTATACTACGGCAAAGATAAGTGTTTGATACTTTTGCGTCTGCGCCATGTGTAACCTTTCTTGCATCCAGGTTTTGGTCTATGATATGTGATGTAATAAACTTTTTTAAATTAAGGTGACTTATTGTCTGCCACTCCCTTTCTCGTAGGAAAAGCTCTCATCTCATTCAATGACTTGTTGTTTTACTTACTGAGGCGAATAACAATTTTTTATACTGACTTTCCTTCTTTACTTACTCTAGTATCTCAACTAACGCACACGATGTTATTGTAGCGGCTCCGTGCCCGCTAAGTTTATGAGGTATTTACATGCAAACATGTAAACGGAATGTTTTAACCATATGTTACATGCATACATCGAAGAGTATGCAGTATGTTTCCTACCGCAACACAGAAGCTTCAAAAATGATGTACAAGTAGACAAATCTCTTCTTTTTTTTTCTTTTCAATTATAATTTGTATATAAAAATATTAGAGGAAACTTGACAGTATGAAAGCTGCGCTCTTACGAAAGTAGGAGATATTGACGTAAGGTGGATACATTGTTAGTTTTCTGAAATTATGATTAGTCCTCGCTACCCAAATAATTTATTAAACCTTCGTTTTATACGACAAGAAAGCAGAAACGAGAGACAGTCGCGTCAATTTCAAAATTTAATACATTTATGGTGCGTGTTTTCTTGAAAGCATCCAACAAGCAACTGTTTCAACCATGTGGGCTCAACAACCTGGTAAGATATATAGAACCTTTCATTTAACTTCGAGGCTTCGAGGTTCTGTTCCCCATTTCGAAAAGCTATCCGTCTTCGGATGCTAAATTTTTCTTGAATCAAACAATATGCAAATAATCGCGATACTGGTGGAGTTTTTAATCACAAAAGTTTTTCTTAACGAAAAAACGAAGAGGGAAAATTTTATTCAGCTATCCAAGGTGTAAGATATAGAAGACTTTTCTATACCTACCGCCTTTATCGTAAAAACAAGTGAAAATTATATCGTGATACACGTTTGACCGTTTGTTCAAGGACTTCTCAAAATGAAGTCTTATATAGGAAGTGAAGCGAACGGATCTATTTTCAATAACGTTAGTTCTTGGGCCAAGACATGTTGATGTACCAAATTTTATCAAATTATCTCAAAAGCTGCGATCTGTAGGTTAAACACGAGAAAACAAGGCGGGCCGGCGTTATCTATTTTTGACACCACAATGCGTGCGATAATTTCTAATGCTTTCACTTGTATTTTCATTTCTAAGATCGGGAAAATGTTTTCTACAGACATTATACACATCGACGAACGGATAGACGGACATGCCTATATTGATTTTGATGCTAATCGAAAATATATATATTTTGTGGGGTTTCTGAAGTGTTCTTTCCATCCTTCTATGGTGGATGTAAGGGAAAAAGCAATGGATTAGAAAGAAAATTTTGCCGTTAACTCCTGTAGAAAAATTAGTTCTGTTTACAACGGAGACATGGAGTTATAATAATTTTGTTACGTCTCTTTTAGTAGTCAGAGATAAACATGTTACGAATTCGTATTAAGGCAAACATAACATTGTCGTTTTCACCTTCTATACAATCTGTTAGTAATACCAAGGAGATGTTTACAATGTTTACATCGTATAGCGCATAAAAAAAATTACGTTTTTAACGATGAAGAATATACTTAGACTTTCACAAATACGTCACAGAAGATGGTGCATTTTTGTAAAATCACTATTTGAGTATGAAGTGCAATCAACTAATACGTGAAATACAAAATATACACGAAACAATTCTGGAGAAATTTTTTTTGTCCAAGTTAATTTTCCTTATTTGGATAGCTTTTAATAACCTCAAGGAGTTTCTTCCATTCTTATAAGCAAATATACAAAAGTTGTTGGGAAATGTGGCCAGATAACTACACCCGGTAGGACGGCTGACAAATCAGGGTTCTCTCCTTCGCTTTTTGGTAGCAACAAAAGCATAGCGCTGCAGATGCGGTTTTCATGATCTAAAATTTCACTGAAAGTATTATATTATTAAGTCACTGAACTAAAAACAGTTTCTTATTTTATTGATACTACTAGATGACACACAAGTCTTATAACCCCTTTGAAAACAAAATATTTTTCATTTCATTAAAAAAGTGCATCTATCAAAAGTATTAACCGTAAATGGAGATATTGGTAGCGTTTGTTGGCGATCCTAAGGATATCTGGTTTTTTCCTTTTCTATATTCTGAACACAGTTTTTGGAAAGCCAAATAGGTTGAGTGTTTCTCTCTTTCTTCTTTTGCAACGATTGCGACTCCCTTCTGTTAAATTTTACAATAAATGATGCATTGTTGACGCGTATTAGTTTTCACGTTGATTGCATTTAAGATATATGGAATCTTTGACATAACTATGTAACTACAACAAGGACAAAATTAAAAACCGTTTCTATTATCAATGGAAAAGAGGCGAGGTAGCACTAAAAGCAGGCAATAACTAGCAAAAGCTCTCGTAGATTACTAACACTCCTTTGGCCAATAACAGAGTCAATCGCTAGCTAAGCAATTTCTAAGCTACCAATTTTATAGATATTGTTTTCGCTGTTGTTTTTGTTATTGTTGCGGACGGATGCGTAATTGTTATAACGGCAATATATCAATATTGCAAATCGTATTTAGTTTAAAGTATAAACTAGTACTAGTAATAGTAACAGTAACAGCAACAGAGCCAGCAACATCAGCAGCACTATGTTGCTACACTCCAAATAGATTGAAGGCACAGATTAAATTTAATAATACACAATTTAGCTAACGCAGAGATATTAAGCGCATATGCGCTCTGTCCTACAGTTAGATAAAAGAACGAACTGAATTATGGAACATGTACAGACATAGAAGGGATAAAACACACATATATATATACATATATATATATATATATATATACACATATATGTATATGCACATATATATATATATATATATATATATATACACATATATATATATACACACTCATGTATATTCACACATATGTATATATATTTTACACATATATGTATATGCACATATATATATATATATATATAAGACCAGCTTTAGAAAGCAGAAAAGGTGTAATACTCCAACAAGATAATGCCCGTCCTCATGCAGCGAAGATTACTCAAGAGAAAATTAAGCAGTTAGGCTGGGAACTTCTACCGCAGCCTCCATACTCTCCAGACCTAGCACCGTCGGACTACCATCTATTCAGGTCACTGGAGCATTCATTACGAAATACAAATCTTAATTTCTTATCCGATGTCCGAACGCATTTTAAGTTATATTTTAAGTCACGCCCACCCCATTTTTTCAAAGGGGGGGGTTGCACTTTTGCAGGAACGATGGCAACAAGTCATCGCAAACGACGGTGATTACATAAACGATTAAAAAATTAAAATGTCATTTCAAAAAAACATTTTGTCTATGAATGCAAAATAATTGATTAGTTATGGGTCCCCCTAATATATACATACGTATATATATATATATATATATATGCATATATATGCACATACATATGTATATATATACATTTATATATACATACATNTATATACATACGTATATATATATATATATATATATGCATATATATGCACATACATATGTATATATATACATTTATATATACATACATATACATATATATATATATATACATACATATACATATATATATATATATACACATATATATATATACATATATATAAAAATACTAGTGAATAATCGTACTAGGTGACGTGAAGTCGCATATCTAATGCTCGGCCTTCCTCGACTATAATGCTCTTCCTTGTTCTTTGAATGTTAATTTAACAATATTTGTCAAATAAAACGGAAATTGTTGGAGTTGTGCTGTTTATCACTTTAAAAAAAACCTGTTCCGAGAAAAGCGCGTTTAAAATTTTGGAATATATTAAAGACAAATTCTTTATTACAAAAAATATTTTGTGCTTTTTCTGCAGATATATTCATACATATATATATATATATATATACATAAACATATACACATATGTCTACATATAAGTTTGTGTAAATACACTAACTGCAACGGTCAGCGCCAATTGCTGTCATTGAAAACGACATGTGTTTTTATTTAGAAGAGCGCGCTGACTTGATTTTCCCCGCCTCGCTCGATGGCCAATGAATGCAAGCATGATCTCGATGCAATATTAACAGTTCCACCCAATGTCTACTCACTTAATCTCTTTTACATGTAAAACGTATGGGTGGATTGAATTAAGAATGGAACACACCGGCCAAATATCCGCGAATACACGACCAGTTAATTTTAATGATACGTATTGTATAAGCTATAGGATCGACTATCGATCGATCGACAGATTGATCTAGTCGTGAGAATATTATGTGTATTTGTTTTATTTTTTTGCTGGCCTCGCCTTCACATCGTATTTATGACATAAAATATTTATTTCAATTAGTTTTTGAACAGTAAAAAGAAGAGGTAGAAAGAGAACGAGAGAAAAATTTGAAATATATATATATATATATACATGAATAAATAACTTAAGAAACCATTTTAATAAGGAATATGAGAAAGCTACTTGATGTGGCTTAGAGTTTTAATTAACTGACATGACTGAAATCCCGATAACTAATGTATAAAAGAAAATGACAGGTTGCCTTTCACATCAACGATCACTAAATAGCAATTAATTCTCATATCCGTAACGATCCATAATAGCAACGCATGTGCAGCACTTATCCTGTCACATAAACAAACGGCAACAATATTCATTTCAATGAATAAATTGCGCACATGTATCACAAATGTTCAAAGTAAGCAATCAACACAGAAAGGGATCGCAACAATAACAACGATTTAAATGTGTACGAAGGGAAAACAGTGAATAGTGAAACCGTAAATCTCATGGTATAAGTTTTAATAAAGCACCAAATACGAAACGTGCACATCACACTGTTCCGAAGGTATACTGTATATAGAAAATTGAACGATTCTTGCTTTCGGCAGAGCCCAACTTTGGAGTTAAGTTTCGATTTATCTGACCTTTGCGAAGACCTTTTGCAAGCCTAACAGCCGAGCCAAGCCAAGAAGTCAACAACAAACAGCAGAAAAGACAGCAAAGACGACAGCCGCGAAGGTTCACTCAAATTCAAGTTTAAAAACAACGACAGGGCTAATGAAAATCTATATATCACTCGTCTGAATAATGCACATTAAGGATAATAAAGCACTTTTGTTTGTTTAGCAAGTTCGTGGCCTTTTTATACCGCCTCAATATCAGCGTCATCATCGTCATCTCTTCGTTTTTGTTAGCTTGAATCCATACATGGTTTTAACCAACCGAACTTTTTAACGAAAAAAACACACACCCGTGCATTGTATTCAGTTATTTATATAACCAGGCCCGGCGGCAAATCAATTTCATCTATGACAGGCAAACTTTGTCCCTCTGTAACAGATGTAAGATCTTTTTAAATCAAAATGATAAATCAAATAAATATTTGTTAAAAAAAAATACAAGCATATATATTTTCAAAAACTTAAGGTTGACGTTAACGTTTTGATTCCGAAGATAAAAAATGGAACATTGGTTTAGAGCATATTACCGTAAGAAAAAATGTGATATCTTTATAAACGATTACCATGACATTTTTTGTTTTTAATTTTTTCTTTGCGCTATGCATTTTAATATTTGCCCTTTAATCCAAATCGTTGAGACGGACCTGCCTACAACATATGCACTATACATTTTACACATACTTACCTATTCATCTACAACTACAAAGCTAGATTTGGACCGGTGTATTCATCTGGAGAGAATACGAAAATTACCGTGTTTCACGTCACTATATATCATGGTGTTTGTGCGCACTGTGAAGCTAGTCAAACCCAAGGTCGTAGAGCAAGCATCACATTAAATAAACGACTCAAATTTCATTGAGCTATGGTCGTTATTACTTTTTCTGTTGTTTTTTTTATTATTGTTGTCGTTGTCGCTGTCGTTTTGCTGTTTTTGTATCGTTATTGCCGTAGTGGCGGTCATGTGAGCCAAGCAGAAAGGGGTTTAAGTTTATTTGTTTGCATGCACGAGCGATCAATCACGTGAGTGCAATTACCACAATTTAGAAAAGCTAAGAACAACAGACGATGTGTATTTTACTGCAAATATACATTGCCTTTATAAAAAAGCGTGCAAATATATATAAATATATATATATATATACATATATGTGTGTGTGTGTGTGCTTGTGTCCATTTATTTGAGTTTGCAAAGTACGTGGGTGCCGTCTAGACGCAGCAGCGCACGTCTTTTTCTCCTTTCTGGTTATGCTACAGGTATGCAATTCTGTCATAGATATTGAGAAAATTAGTATTGAGAGGCATAATGGTTAAATTTCAGAGCATAAGGAATCTATCTGTGTACCTGCGTTGATAATAAAATTGAAGACTTGCTGCATTGTATGAAATAATGAAGATCCCACACCTTTAGGCTTGTCAAGTTATATATTCTACTACAATTGTTTTTCACAATTTTTTCTCGTTTGCATATAACAAAATTACTCAATCTCAATTTACTTGGTCCTCTACGCGCGGGATGAATGGATTTAATGGATGATTAAATGTGTGTGCATCCATCTCTCTGATGATATTCACAAATTTATTCAACTTATCCCGGTCACAGTAAATAGTAACGACATCGTCTGGAATAAAATAAGCACAAAATTTATTTTAAGTTGTATTGCTCGAGTTAAGCGAAAAGAGTCTGAAGTCTTTTTTTATTTTTCGTTGTTGGTGTATATGAATATTGAGGAGCGGTCAGTGTAGGTTGTAGTAAATGTTATTTGTTTTGTTGTATACTATAACTGTCATCGTAAATCTGTTCTGGCGAGTGCTTATGCTAAAGCGTCGCATAAATCAAAATTTATGCGACGGATAACTCACTAAGTCATAACGGAGACTTAAATTCAATGGCAAAGCGAAGACAAACGTTTCCTTTCTTTTATTGCACAAAGCCCTCTAAAACAAATGATAGTCGAAATTTCTTTTCTTTTCGCGGTAATAATCGCGATTTATAATCTACGCTCTACGGAAATGAAGGCAAAAGCAGTTATGGTAGGTAGATTAATTTTTTGTTTATAATTCTATAAAGCTTGGAAGCTATTCATAAGCAGGAACAATGATATTTATCAGGTCAAATAGAAACTGAGTGACCTAACTATAAAACAACGCAAAGTTAAAGTTAATGGATTTTCATGCACATTTCCCAATGCGTTTACCTTTTATGCCCCAATATGATTTCCAGCCAGATGTGTTTTATTTGATACGTGAGGCTTCTTCTATAGATAAAAAATTAAATAGATAAAAGTGCACGGAGGCCATTTTGACGTAACACTTTTAATTCGCTCATTGCAAAAAGACCTCGAGGAAAAATGATTTTCTTCTTTGCTAGATCATCTTTTTTCTCCCAAAACGTTCGCGTTAAACTAATTAAAGGGGGTTTAAATAGTTCTCTGCTGTTGTGAGCAAAGGAAAACCCTTAACACCTCTTCTCAATTTTCAATTGCTAAACAACGTATGATAAGTAAGTTCTTTGAGCGCGTCCCATTTTCATGCGATTACTAAACGAGGCATCTCTACTTTCAATATCAGCCAATCTCTGCAGTCAGCGGCCTGAATAAAACGTTATATCAAATTGATTCGGAATTTATGATAGATCGAAAAACGAACCGAATCTACCAACAACACTTATTTTTTTATTACCTTATATAATCTGTGGCCTATATGGCCTAACACTGGCGAAAGTCTTTCTGATTATATTCTGCACCAACTATTGTAAAAAGTATATTCAGTTTGAATATAACACCCAAAAGAACTTAACATAGTTCTAACTTCTAATATTTGGATCTAAGCTTGTCAGTCCGTGTATCTGTTTGCTGTCTGTCCATGTATACTTACTTTCAACCTATAGACCGCAATTTTAGAGATATTTTGTAGATTTTTGGCGCCATGTTTTGCCACAACGTCAAAGGCTATTCAAAATGGTTCGAATCAGTAGTATGGCATAAAACTTAACTTTATCAAATTCCAATCAACTGGGTCTGTTTCTTTGACACCATAAAAAATTAAACCCTTATATGCCACAAAGGTTAAATTTTCAATATTTTACAATGGGAATTGGTCCATACCGGCAAAATCTATTTTGTAGTTTTTATGGCAGAACAAACTGAAAAATAATAAAATCTTCAACAAATAAATAATAAATAAAAGTTTGCTACATTTCCACCACTACGGTTGACGTTTTGAGTATCCTCCAATATAAGGGCTTTCACGAAAAATACGTCTTTACCTAAAAAGAATGTATAATATTTAGTTTATTGTCATCAAATCGAACGAATAAACATGTTAGGCGAATTGTGAGCCGTGACCGTCTATAATGTTAATAATAAATCGTTTATAAGACCGACTATAATGTATATAATATATGTACTTGTTTTCCTTTTTTATTAGAACTTGAACACTTGAAGATTTAATCTAATATTTGTCGGAGCCATGTTATTCCAGTTGGGCTTAGTTCTTTCTGACATCAATTTTCAAGTGTGACGTGTTAATGACTCTCTTTACCGAGGGATGTACGGATCTTTTGCTTTATTTTTTTTTTTAGGCGGATTTTACAGTCAATATGTAACAAATTTTTTCCAAGAAAACGGTTTTACCTGCAATCAATGTTTCTCTAATCTCAACCAATATTTTCAAAAAATTCTCGATCTCTGACTAGATAATAAATAATATTTTAGGAATTTTATTTTTTAAATACCAAATTGCGACTTCGCGGAATACAGTCGGTAAAGTCTTGTAAAAAAATTTGTTTTATTTCCAGATTGCATGTGTAACATGTTTACAAAATCGGTTTTTAAAATATTGGTTCGTTTTTAACAAGCGAAGTTGAAAAAATGAATTCGTGCCCACCAGGCAGGATTACTTGTTTAACGAGCACTATTTCTTCTTGTCTTTTCTTTTGTTTGTGGCTTCTTGTTTTGACTTAAACAATGTCTGAACTATTCAGAAATGATAAAAAAAGTTATGATTAAAGACTGCCTTTAAGCCATTATAGACATATTATTACGCACATATTATTAATGCACGGCTGTACCTGGCAAAGTGGTGTAGGGCATCTAATAATTGACCTTGCCCGAGTATATGTACAAAAAATTTTCTAACGTTTAAACAAAATGTTTCGAATTTTTCATAGGAAAGATCGTTTCCTAATAATATTTCTCTTAAAAATAAGTCTTTTGTTAGTTGGATTTATATAGACGTTTCTGCACACATTCCGAAAACCTGATTCGAAATTCCGTTAATAGACGTGTTTCATTATCTATTTGTCTGAAAGCATGGGCTACGAAACAGTACCTATATAGAAAATTACGCTTCGAAGAGCGCATCAGCTTATTTTTACTTTGCAACTTTGTTAAAAGTAGATTCTTCCACAGTTCTCTTTAGTTTTATGTCTGGCGTTTTGCCTATACTGTAAACATTCAAGTAGTAGTTTTTTGATATGTCATGTTAAATTTATTAAAATGAAGGTATCCTTGTTTATTCGATGTATGGAAAATGCTGCTCGTTTTTTGAATTTTGCTCTTGGATTGAAATCAAAAGCAGATTCTCGTAATTTTATTTTGGAAACTTTCAATCAAATCTTTTATACAAGACTTCCTTCCAGATTGTGCTCAGAGAATTTTCCTTACATTTGATTGGTTATTGTGTATATGTCATATTTGCTCACAGTATATGGAGGCTTTCCGGACATCATATGAGCATATTATCTTCTCGATGAAGATATAAGTGAGGCAAAAGCAAAATACATGCGAGGTGGTTTGGCGGAGAAAAACAATTTCAGACATCATTTTTAAACATATTTCATACACCAGAGTTCACTCGTAAATTTAATCGTTCTCGAGTCAGAAAAAAAAATTATTTTAAAGAACAGTAGCAAAAAAATAGGAAGCAGAAGAACAAGTATGTTTAACGTATTCTCTGGGATAAACTAATTCACGTACGTTTTCCGTTGTTTTGCTGATGTGATTCCATTTTCTGTTTCTGTTTCTTTTTTATTTTTTTTTTTTTGCGAAATTCTTAACAAATTTATTCACACCTTCTAAAAAGTTTGTCGCCTTTGTGGGAGACTATCATGATGTTAATGCGAATTTTGCAGTTATCATTTTTTCTATATACGGTCTAACGTTCACAACGTATCACACCGGGAAAGGAAAACCCGCTGGTAAGTGGCCATAAAAACCATGAATTACATCTTTTAGGTATTTCACACACTCATATATACACTCTCAGAAACATGCACATTCAACTAATGAGTTGTAAGAAGAGAGTACAGATATAATACCAAATATATAACCGATGTATATATACAATATATATACGAATGCTATTGTTAATGTAAGCTTGGTGTTTAGTGTGGTTCAATTGGTGGACTTATTGAACCAAAGTTAGCTAAAATAGTGTATTGGCAAGTTGCGTTGTAGTATTGTATGCGTCAATGGAATGGAGCGGGGTTTCGGAGAGGTAGAGGAACAAAGCGACCGTGACAATTGCAAACCAACAAGCGTGCACACATGCACAACGCCTTGGTGTCAAAATAAATTCTCCTTTTATGGTGAACATTGAACTAGCCGCCATCTGATGCCTGCACGGGCTGTTTGCTTAGATTGGCTGGTTATTTATCCACAGCAGACATGGGCAATCTCAGTTTGGTTGCTTTGGTGTTACTTCTGTTCTTTTTTTCTTCTGTTTTTCTTCTTTTTTTTTGTTTTTTGATTTTTTGCTAAGTTGCCTACGAATTACACAACAAAACAGACATCGAATATAGTTTATGGAGAATTGTTACACTATAAATATTTGAGAACTTAAACACTATTGCTTACAAGCAGACAAATAATGTAAAGGGACGCACCAAACGAAACTCGTAACTTCCTGAATTTAATTCTACTGTATTTTGAAGCAAACAGGGCGCACAATGATAGTTAACACTTTTGGTTTGGCGAACAAGTTAGTTTTAGAAACATGCGCACCGTTTATGCGTGTCATTGACTTGTGAAAATTTATTGGGTAAGCTTTGAAATGTACTTGAGCGCGCATTCCCAAAGGACAACATGTCACAATAGAAATGACAAACGCGCGCCTTTTTAAATGTTGTGTCAAGTGGTGAGCGAACATCCTGTCAATGTTTGGCCAAATTTGAAAACAACTTGCGCAGATATATAATAACTGCAGCTGCAGTTGTAGTTGCAGCTTCATCAATGCTGTAATTGTTAGCGATGACGATATCGATATTGATACCTACGCCGATGTCGATGCCGATGCTGATGTCGTTGTCGGCAATGACATTGAGCCTAAATGAAATTTGATAAGCAGTCATGACATTTCATAAGCTCCTTTCTACAACTGAATAACTTGGCTTTCTTGCTACTCAGAATCTCTTTCAGCGTATCAACCGCTTAAAATAAACAATTCGGATATACATAGACGCTGACATTGTTTGCTATACTGCGTATATGTAATCGATACTCTCAATGTAGCGAATACTATGATTACGATAACAACAACAATAACAACATTTTTGGCTAAGCGTCAAAGTCCGTAAACAATGTTTGAGAAGTTTTGAAGTTCAGGCTTTCGAAGGTCGGACTCACAAGACATACTGTGATGATGTGACAGCAAATTACTGCGGTTGCTTGGATGGCTGGTTTGTTTTTTTTATTGTTGTTGTTGCTGTGTTGTGTCACAATACCTACAATTGATGTTTTTTTCTTCGTTTGTTTGCGGAAGCCTGTCAAGTCTCTACTTTTGTGAGATTTTTACGCAGTTCATGGTCTTTCTTATGTGGTGTCTGCAACCGTAAAAAACCTCTTTCATATATGTTATGTGGCTGTTCTACTACTACCCCACATTATTCCTACTTTGTTAGCGTTCACATGATACATTGTGAGTGTGCATTATAATGCGAAGTCAAACTAGGACTCGTGTGTATTCATCGATTATTTCTTACCAATCGACTCTGAGAAAATAAGAAAAATCAGCTCACAATAAACACGTTTCCAAACGTTTGTGATCCTGTCGCACTCTTCCAAAACGCGATGACAATGATGTCGGTGAGTTGTTGACAAAGCTGAATCAAGAATTAATGCCTCTATGCCATACGGAACATTAGTCGTATCACAATTTGGCGAAGAGAACCACCTATCTCCCTCCACAAACTTTTCTAAAAACGCGTACGTTTTTAACTTTTTAATGTTTTTCATGAGGCATTAGCACAAAATGTTCATAAAAATTCCATCGAATTGTTTTATGCAAATGGAAGAGCCTTTATAAACGTTTTTAATCGACTTAATCATTTTGTTTTTACGCATGTAATTTTTTGTTCTTGTCCTTTTTAACTGCTTTCATGTCACTTTATTGTGTCACTTTTGACTGCAAAGTATTCGATTTGTATTTATGTGGTTTGTGTTGTTGCGATGATTACTTCTAGCGGCTCGAGTATGAGTTGTTCATGGATTTACGTGTACATAGCAGGAAGCGAAGATTGCAATAAGACAACAGAATCTTGTCGCAAATCGGCCAAACTCTTTAATGTTGCAACAGATATATAAGGCGACTTTTAAATAGGGCCCCTTCGCCAACATTTCGTAATAAAAAAGAAAGACGAGTGTTTGCCCAATTCTCTGTATACAATTGAGCATCAGCATAATTTGGGCTGGTTTGTAGTTATGTATGGGGTATATATAAAACAAGTTATAAAAGAGATAGAAGAATCCTTCAACAGGACTGCTCGGACTTTTACGTCGTTTTCACCCTCTCCTCCTGCAGGCGCTCACATACCTCACGACAGATTAATACGTTTCCTCGCTTTTTAATCGTCTTTGGGACAACCTATCATCAATGATCTTTCCCACATGTCCGATATGTTTTACTTCTAACTCGAATGCGCACAAATATTACTCACTTTCTCTCCTGCTTTCCTGCTTATAATCCTTCATGACCAGCACTATGCCCGCCATTGATGACATAAAAAAAAGTATATGTTGCAATTAACTGCCAACTGACAATTGGTAATTGAATATAATATCATATATAGCAGTGAACAGTTTTATATATAATATACAATAAAAAACATATTTAGTGTAATTCTTCATTATAAAAATAATAACTTGAAGGACTTGGTTCTAACATCTATACATGTATCTATACATATATATATACATTTATATATATATACTAAAATTAAAATATTTTTATTTTTATTGTTTTGGGGGTTTATGATTATCTTGAAACCCAAGGGAGGACGCTCTAAAGTTGCTTGACAGTCACTGAGATAAAATACTTTCAGTTATCGGAAAATCGAAGGACTAAATTGTATACTCTATTGGACTTAATACGCTTGTCTAGGACTCTGCAACTTTAACTTTATATATACCTTAGACATCTCTCATAGATTTGTCGGTTTTGGAAATAAGATTTGAATGGAAAATATATTGATGTTAAAAGGAATTCGTGCGTGACTTTATCCAACGCCGTTTCTATATTTAAGAGTACCCCGTCATAATATTACGTTATTCAGAAAGTAGTTTCGTTTTTTTTTTTTTTTTTGGGTTAAAATGAAAGACGATTTTTTTTTATACTGGATAAATATATTATTATGAAAAGTTCAATTCGACAAATGTAGTCTCTCAGCGATCTTACAAACTGTCGAATTGACGGTTTGCATCAGTTAATCCCTCTATTTTGTTTTCATCAGCCTCAACTGACCTTTTTTTTTTTGAAATTTTGAAAACCAGTTTTGTCAGTAGTCTTCTGTCAAATCACCTTCGCCTTTAATCATTTTTTTTTGCCTGAATACTATTTTTACTTTATCGATTGTAAAAAATTAAAATACAAACGAAAGCTATTCCGCAGAATCAAACGAATCTTTTCAAAAAAAAGCCTCGCTATATTAGCTTTCAAAATTTATAATGAAAATGCGGCTGCGAAAAAATGCAATTCAATCCACTGTTGGGAGAAAACAAAATCACTTTTCGACCACCCAGTAACTGTACACGAAACAATGCGATGGCCGTGCTTCGTCGCATCGCGTTCATTTTTGACCGGATTACCGAACCGATAACAAAGTATAACAATTTCTATTTCCAAACTGACAGTAATCTTGATAGACATACTTTGCAAAGTATTTTTAAAGTAATTGACCTGAACAAAATTTCTCCACTTTCTGATTTATTCATTTAACCTTAAGTAAATGTTTACAATCAATGCTAAGAGAGTGGTCGCTTCAGGCTTTAATCGACTTTTACATAACATTTTTATGTTCATTTCTTAGTTTAATAATATCAATTTTAGAAAATAACTCTGACTATTGCGCTTTAGCCCCTTTTATACGAATGCACAATGGTCGCAAGCATAACTTTTCTTGGCCAAACGTATTAAAATTTATTATAGCACAGTTTTTGGAGAAATTTTATAGATTTGCATTACATTTTTGCTGGTTTAGTTGAAAATGATTGAATTGCTCAAAAAAATTATATAAAAGAAAAAATAATAAAAATAGAAAATATTAATTTACCATTTAATATATAATTTACATACATTTTCACGCAAATATTACACGCTTATTAAACTTTACTTCAATTTAAGTTCAACAGATTATCAAAAGTTGTTGGATTCTGTAAGCAAAAATGGTCTGCAAAAAAGAATTTTTCTGCAAACAAATTTTGGCTTTTGGTCTTAATAATCTTAAATAAAGATTTTACACATCCCAGCGAATTTTTGGTTGTTAATTTGCTGAATAACAGTAGAAGAAGAAGGAAGATTTCAAAGTTTAGGAACACTAGGAAAGTGAAATAAATTGCAAAAATTTAAAGGCCTTCTGGAAAAAGTGATTTTATAGTTACGATAATTTTTCTTTACCATTTTTTCTTTACCAGGCTTTTTTAACAAATTTTATTTTCTGCTGGATCAAACAGCTGATATAAGCATTATAAAACAAGTAAGAACATTATACTCGGGCAACAATGGGTCTTAGATACCCTACGTTTAGTACGGTTATTCCATCGAAACCATTTTCAATAGCGTTCCTTGGGTCAAAGCACATCATTGTACCAAATTTTATCAAAATATCTGAAATGTTCCGACCTGTAATTTGAACACAATTAATTTAGACAGACATTAGATGGACAGACAGACACACGGACACACAGCCTAAGATCAATTCATAATAGTTTTCCCTTCCTCTCAGGGTTTTCCTTAAGCTCTTGTGTGTGTTACATACGTCCGCGCCAACTTAATATACCCTGTGCCACAAGTGGTGTACGATGCAACACGAAAAGCAATTCTGGTTACAAATGCATCAAACAAATTCAACTTCGGCGACTTGCCATATAACGGTAAATTGAGAACGTTTGCTACCATTTGTTATTATCGATTGCAATAATAGCAGGTAAGAAAATTATATTAGGTCGTGGCCGAACTTTTTGTACCTAATATCTTGATCCTATACAAAAATTAAAAAAACAAGAACTGAATTTTCATGCTCTATGATATTAGGTGGGTGCGGCAGATTTTTTCTATTTTCATAATAAAAGTAGAAATTTATATGGTGTGTATGTAGTCTTTCATGAGTAAAAAGGAAAAAATACGGAGAGCAAGGGTGTTTACAGGTTTCGTTAAATACGCGTGTGGTCATTGTAGGCGTGTGTTCTGACCGGTTTAGGTCATTTTCAAATTCTTTTGCAAATTTGTAGGCGTTATCTTAATTTTTGTAAACGAGAGGATGTATACCACAGGCACCACATTAATAGGCAGACAGACAGATGGACAGACGACCAGACGGGCATACTTAAGTGAATTCCAAATTTAAAGCTAGCCCAGGATGTATACATGAGGTGCTTGCATGAAATTTGATCATTTTTTCACGTGAAAAAGGCATTTTCGAGAAAATTTGGTACAATATATATTGATCAAAATATTTTCCATCACTTTCTACAACTTCTTTCCATATTTCTGGCAACGTCGCGACATCTTGTCGAAAGTACACCATTGGTTTGGCAGCGATCCAATGATCGACTCATTCTCGCATTTCTTCAGTATTTCGAAACTACCTGCCAGCCAACCCGTGCTGCATTAATCTGAACAAGCGTTACTCAGAACGCGGTATGTCTGATCAGTAAGCAGGGCACGGCAGAACATTCTATTCGTGCTGCAAAAGTGTATTCTTGACAACAATTGCAATGTGTAGCCAAGCCGTGCCATGCAAATCGATGACCACCCCCGTGAACCGCTATTGCAACAATATATCTGTCATTTTGTTCAATTGACGTCGGCCGATATCTGGAGTAACAGTTTCATTCGATTTTAGCAATTTGTAATACACTACCCCGTGGTGATTCCACCATATGCAAAGGGAAAAGGACATATTCCCCTTCTTTTTGCGCGTGGGATTGGCGTAGTAGATCCAATTTTCATTGCCAGTTACGATGACCCATTCACGAAAACTCTTCTTGTTTTGCCTGGCAAGCAATGAAATTGCGATGTTGAAACGCTTTCAGATGGCATTTTAAATCAATTCGTATGGTAGCCATTTTCCCTCCTTCTGGATCTTTCACAACGCATGTGAGCATATACAAAACAGTTGATTCATCAACTGCAAAGCGGTTCGAAAGGTTTTTAAGGGTTTGAGCTGGGTTTTCGTTCAATATATCTTGCAATTCATTATCTTCGAATTTTTTTGATTCCCGAAGTCGTTTTTTGTCATTGGTATAAAAATGATCACTTTAAAGCTTTAAAATCAAAACCGAGAATTGGGATATGATGGACCAGCATCATCATAAGCTTTTAACAGTGTTTGATAGGCAGCAGTCCAAACCAAACAAAAAAAGTAATGCATGCCGAAAATGCAATTTTGAGCGTTCCATCCTTTGCGTCTGTATACACTGAACAACTCAATAGTATTAAATGTAGAGGTATTATCGCATGTACACAAAGGTCAAAATCATCGAATTTAACCGTTGTGCCAAGATTTCGTGTTTTTGTACAAGCACTACAGCATTATCCATAAAACATAGCTTCCAATTTTGGTAGACTTATCTACCGTAGCTTATGAGTAATGAGAAAGAAACAATTTTTTATTCGTTTTAAAAAACAGTGGTCTTCTCAATTTATATCGTACTGTAGGCGTGTCCTGCTGACTGATTTATCCCATTTTCAATACCAGCCTGCGTGCAAGAACTTGCAATGTTTCTATCAAATTTGAAGTCGATAACTTCATTTTTGCGCCCAATAAAATGTTTATAGCACACATAACATAGGCGGGCAGGGGGACAGAAGGGCAAGCTTAAACCGTCTCAGAATTTGATGCTGATCAAAAATATATGCTTTTTCTGGTGTCTTCCTTTCTTCTATCCTTTGGTGATGGGTATAAAAATACTATACAAGTTGTGAATAAAAAAATTTGTCGTTGCAAGTAGGAATGTGATCGGTCGTTGGACCGTTTTTGCAACGAGTTTTTACATACGCTTGTGTTATATATGCATCAAGTTTTAGATACCTGCAATGCTACTATTTACTGCCTGCCACCTCGCGGTAAACAAAGACGTTGTTTCGACTAGGTTTTTGATTTGATCAAGAAGATTATTTTAAAATTTGATGTGCTATTTTTCTATGTTTTGGTCAGTTTTTTTAGTTGCCGCCTGCGGGTTTGATACGAATTGCCTTGGTTTTCAAACCGCATATGTTTAACTTTTATTTAACCCTTAAATGCACATTGTTGCCAATTGCGTACATTCCAGTTCAACGACCGTCTTGAGATAAACACAGAGATAGGCAGGCGCAGACGATTAAGTGACTTCAGAATCTATGAATGATTCTTCAATTTAGGTTTCCCGTAACCGTTTTGTTTAGCGAATAAGTAAAAAGATTTCAGTGAGTTTTGATTCTGCGTAATAACTTCCTTCCTTGCTAGAAAGGCAAGAGCTTTAGAACTTTAACTCACACAAATATGCAGGTAGTTAGTCTCGATTTTAGAAAAGTATGCTGAAGCCGGGTGATTTTCGGAGAGTTTTCTAAGATGAAATAAAAGGATTAACTTTTCTCTAAATATCTTTTAATCAAGATAATGTAAGACGGTAGAAAGGTACAGCGTATGTATCGCTTCATTGAAATCGGCCTTATTACTATTCACCCGGTTTACTTATGTCAATCATACGCTATTGCTCTATTATGAAGAAATCCTTATTCAAAATGGAATTGAGATCCGAAAAATATTTGGATTTAAGTGGAAGTTACTCATAGTTCTGCAGCTTTCAGCGAACGTCTGCTTGTTTCACTTGCGTAAGTCTTTCACAAATCTGCGAACTTTTTTCGAGTTTTTACGTTATACCATAATTTATAGGTATTATGCATATTCGTTGCTTTCGTTTGACAAAATATGGTAGTTGTTCAATCAGATCACACAAAAATTATAAAAAAAGTAAATAAAATGCCAGCTTATCGGCGCATAAAAATGATCAAATCGTTACAGAATTTTTGTGCAACGCACAGAATCCCACTCATTTGTGTTTCGTTTCTTCATGTAACATGGGACGTTGTGTCTAAAACTGTATAGCCAGTCAATTTTATTACTCCCGAGCGTTCTATTCTGTGCGTTTCTGTGATTTTTGTTAAATATTTGGGAGAAATCCTTTTTCATATTTGCCCTGGTTATTATTCTTTAGATTTTTTCTTTTATTTCTAAAGAAAAGTATCGCGTTTCTAATAAATTACGACAGGTTGGATAGCAGAACACAGCAGCCAAGTAACAAAGTCAATTTCATTGTCAATTGCTTAGCGAGTAATAATGTTTTCCTTCCTCCTCCCGTTCATATACTTCCCCATATTATTTACCTTTTTATCTGCACTAAAGCAGAGTTTATTAATTGCAAGTGCTTCACATATGTATGCCGTGTTACAGTCACGAAAACTTGTGGCATACATGCGAAGCGCATTTTAATAGCACATCAATCCCCCCCTTCCTCCCTATCCTTTTACACCCACCTTTCTTCCTCTATATACTTTGGACGGACATTTACACCTTAAACTTTGTAATTTAAGCCCTTTTTGTTGTTTAGATATTTGCCTTTCTATATTCTTTTATACTTAACACCGAAAAATGGGAGATATATTCATTTTGTCAAAAAGTTTGCAATACCGAGAAGGAAGCTTCAGAGGCTGATGTGGGATTAGGAATAAATCCCATATCGATTTTAACACGTCTGGTTGTTCGTCTGCTCTGCTGTGTTATGTCTGTTATGAACGTTCTTCTGGTCACAAAAATGAAGGTAAGGGTTTCAAATTTAGCACAAAGATAGGAAGTTGTGGCATGCAGGCTGCTATCGAAAATGGGCCAAATCGGTCGCCACATAAGCGTCATTACTCACGAACAACAGCTTATTAACCTATAAATATGTAAACGTATGTTCTACAGGCAATGATACCTTTAGGGAAATGCAGGAAATTGGCTATGGCTATCCAATGTTATGGTGTATAAGCATTTAATCCTTTTGTCGAAATCTTTATAAGGTTCAGCGGCAAGTTGCAAAGATCTCAGACAATATATACATTCTTAATCAGTGTCAAATTCGAAATGCACCTAAGCATGTCCGCCTGTTCATCCGTCTGTCTGCCCAATTGCAAAAGAATTCGAAAATGACCTAAACTGGTCAAAGAACTCACCTACAACGTTCACACGCCCACATGACAAAAACTGAACACATCTTCGCTCTTCGTATTTTTCACTCGTTATTCATAAAATACAACGTATACACAATATACATTTTCACTCCCTACACTATAAATTGTGTAAACGTAGGTTTCGCCATTTTTTGTGGTCTCTTTTAAAATAACGACAATGGATATAAAAGATTCGGTCACAACCGATTCGCTACAATTTCTTTTTATTTCCTTTTGTTGTTGTGTTTTTCATAATGTTAGATACCAATACAACGCAGTAGACATGAATTTACTTATCGTTGGTAACAGATATACGCAGAAAACTAAATGAAAATTGAAATATTTGCTTATGGGTCCTTTTTCGTTTGTTTCTTACGTGCCAAAGCCTTCTTCTCAACGTAATGCCCAGTAAACGTACAGGTATGGAATAGCGCTCATTGAAAATTAAATATTCAACAAATGTTGCAAGCGTACGTTAAATTGCAAATGTTTCTGTTATGTTAGAGAAGTACGTTTACATATAAATTTTGTAAGCATGTTGGAAAACTCCTTTCCGTGATAAATACAAGTATACCATAGAAATTGACGTGTAACGAAAGGCTGGCTTAAATCGATTCACATATACGCTTCGTTCTAACAAATGAAAAACAATTTTTACCTATCGTTAAGAAAATGTAATAATACGTTAAATAGATAAATTAAAAAGAAAAATAAAAAACCAATACTTTTTCTTAGGCCGCAATACAATTCGATTAAAGCTAACATTTTCACTTGCTATTCATCATTCCCTTTGTCATAGTTACGTCAAGTCAGAAACATATTATCTCAGCAAGTTGCAATCACCGTAAATAATTTAATACACTATTTATCTATTGCAGTAAAAGTGTTACCGAAAAAAAATATTAAAAAAAAAAGTAGTAAAATTTCCTCATAGGTTTGTAAATTTCACGGCATGCATATTTCATGTTTTTAATCATTTACAAACTTAAATGATATTGAGTCAGACCGTGTAAGCGTACACGTACATTGCCTAAGATAGCTTGGCAATATGTTCAACAGCAAATACGCACACCAAACGCATGCACGCATTCGTACCTATAAACGCATAACAGTTTAAACATCGACGCATGCCTTTACCATAACTCATGTTAAGGTAAATTGTTGCCTGTCTGGCTGGCTAGCTGACTGTTTGCTTGGTTGGCTGGCTGTTTGGCTAGTTGTCTGGTTGGTTTGTTGCTTAGTTGGTTTTATTATGCTTAGTGAGGCAAGCAGTGTTGCCGTCGTATACTTCTGCCGTCGTTGGACTTCTACAATATAATTTATGAATTGATTTTCAGTTAATTAAGTTGATTTATTACTGCACTTTATTGCTTTGAAAATTTTGTTGTGCATATGCATCCATCTTTACATAGATTACGTTTATATATGTATTGGGTATACTTTAAGAATATGTAATACTTACCTTACTTACTTACTGTACAGGTTTCATCTATGTTTTATTGTTATTGTCTTTTAGAGGCTTGGCAACTGAAAATTACAATTTTTCTTTTTTACCACTATACTGTCTCCATTTCTCTCTCTGGGCCATTGGATTCAAATTGAATATATACATATATATATTCTTTCTTTTTCGTTGGTTTCGATGGCTGTTTGACTTACGTTAGTATTTTGTTTCAATTTCTTGCCTTAATATTTGCTAATGATCGATGCCCATTGATTTACTTACTCATTTTGCCTTTGCTCGCTGGTCGCTATCTTCCCATCGTAATGGCTTAAAGTTGTTCTTTACACTGAAATTTGAAATTTCCTTTAATCACATGCGGAGGCCGCAACAGATTATCTATAACTTTGGAAGCTTCTTTTGTGCCAGCACAAGCGGAAGTACTTTGTCATAATTAAGTTTAATGTGTTTTCTGTTCATTTGTCACAAAGGAAAGATTTAAAACGACTCTAATGTAATATCTAAAGCTACAAGTTACAAAATCCTTATAAAAAAAGCTTCGGTTTCCATGCTACATTTTTTTTTCTTTTGCAAATCAAATGTTTCAATTCTAGAGCTAGTTTTGAAGTATTTTCTCGCCCCTGTCATGTGAAATATTGTCGCTGAAAATGCGATGCTTTTTCCAAATTAAGGGGAAGAGAAATAAACCTGGAAAATACATTGCACGATATGTACAGTTTGTATTTTTATATCCATAACATTAATTATATGTAAATATACTCCGCCATTGGCGATCCAACAATGCCAATAACTAACTTTTGTATCATCGCTAGCAGACCAACCGTCGGAAGTTAAGGTCAATTAGCTACTGAGGCAAGAAACAATTGTCCAGAAATATCCTCTTTTCAAAAAAAAATTTATAATCGCGATAAAATATGTCAATCGTTTTGTTTTTAATCGCTTTGTTTTAACTATAAACTTAGCAGTAGCATAAGACGAAAATAAATAGCGAACTGAATGAAGCCTTTCTAAAACTGTTCCGCGATTTTCACCAATCGATACATTGTGGCATTTGTTTTGACACGTACTTCCACATAAACCATAGTCAAAGACAAATTATATTGCGTACACTTTGACGAGATCGCACTTATTGTTAAGTAGAGCTTAAAGAAAATACTTTGCTGAAGGATATAATCCAAAGTGATGTATACGTAGGCAGTACTGATTATGTTATTTCTTATAAATTTTTTCAAAGCGTACTTCTCATTGGTTTTTTCTTATGACAGACGTCATATAATTTAGACGGTTTGTGTTCTCTCAAATAAAACGCAATTAAACCGAATTTTCAACTTGCAAGACATGAATGTGGCCCAAAGTGATATAAAGTTTTTAAAATTGTATAAAATTTTTAGCAGTGTATTTATTCGCAGGTAATTACATTTATTGGTTACATATTTTCGACCATTAAATGCTTATCGCACAAAATGTTTCTGTTTGCAAAAGAAAATAAAAAAATCTGCAACTATTTTTAATATGACCGTTGTTGGTTCAGTTAATATCTTAATTAGTGCGGTAAATATCTCTTTTAAGTCGTTTCAAGACAGTCATGGAAAGCAGAACCGGCCACAGTAGCCGATTTCATTGCGGGCTGCTTTTTCTTTTTTATGTGTGAGTATGTTTTAGTGTATTACGTTTATTGTGCCATGAGTTGCTATCACTAAAGTTGCGCTTACATATAACGGCCTAATAACATCAGTCGTAAGAGATTAAATATGAAATAGAAATAGCAGAGAATTCGTTTGGATGTGTGTTTTCGTATATAACACTTTCAAAGGTAGTGGAGTGATGATAGAAAGTGTGCTTTTGCTTTGTTGTTTGTACGTTTTCAATTTTGAGATGGTGTGACTTAATGAATGTACTGCGGTTATAATCACAGGCATCAGCAGCTTAGGCCGGCCTGCTAGTCAGCGCAACACATATTAATAACAAAGGCAATGTTACAACAGCCGATCACCGAATAGATATCATATGTATGTATATCGAATGCAAATGTTTCTGCTTGGGCTTCATTCAGTGTGTTTGTAGGCATTGCAAATATTGCAGTTGTTTTTGCTAGTATTTAAGCAAGTTTGGACGGACAGATCGACACATGACTGAATTGGAACTTTGATTTTGCATTTATGCTTAAATTAGTTTTAGTGCTACTGAACACTCTTTCCATTTGCCAAACCTCTTAACTCTGCAAACATTCATTGGACATTGGCTTCGTGAACAAAGGTTTCATATATTGAATGCTTTACTCTCTCTCTTTTTCACTATTTTTTTATCACGCTTTCCTTCTCTCCCTTTCTTTATCTGTTTCTGTGTCCCTCTGCTCCTGCTGTCCGCTATCACCCACTCTTAGTTTTCTTTATGACTCTGTTTATAGTTAAATAATATGTACGTGATACTTAAATGCCATGATATTCGTATACTTTTAACTGAAAAGAGAAGGATATACATTTTGACTAATATTCAAGTAGTTTTCATTGCATAATATTAATATTAATGCAGTTGTCCGTTGTCATAGCTGTTGTCGTCGTTATGGTGCTATCGCTGTCGTCATTTAATATAATGTTTGTATTGATTTCATGGCAAATAACAGTCATTGATTATACATAAGTTATGTAAATTGCTTCCTGGCATTGCTGTGGCCATGGGAACCTCAAGCTAGTAACCAATGCATCCTCTTAAGAACCTTTAAAGCTCACGACACTTTATGTTTCTCTTTTTCTTTCTATGTCTCTTTCTCTCTCTCTTTCTCTATATTATACTTGGTCTCTCCTTCCGTCTTATTTACACAATAGAGTACTTATGTATATTATGGCTGCATCTATCTTTCTCCTGGTACGCTTTATTTTATTGTGGATATTTCTGACATTTTGAACAGCAATGATCGTAATAACAACAGCATCATTATAACACCAGCGGTAATACTCGTTGTTTTTTTTCGATATTCTAATGGTCTTCTTACCTTTACTTTTACTCTTCAATCTTATTTTAATCTTCTCTACTTAGATGTTTCTTGAATTCTTTTAAAACAATGTTGTCTTTTTTTCTTCTTTCCAGTTTTTTTTTGTTTTTCTTTGACGCTTTTCTGCACTTTAAGCACTTCTTGAGAGGCTTTGTATTCTTTCGAAGAGTTTTTTTTTTTTATTATATTTTATATTCTCAGAGTTGCTATGGTATACTTTTCTCCTCCTTTTTTTGTTTTGTTTTAAAATAATAGAACAATAACAATCAGAATAATTTTGATACGTAAAGGAAAGAAAAGAAAGAAAAAATAAGAGAATACGCCTGGAAGACTTTTTTGCACTTGTATTGCCGTTAACAAGCAAACGAGCTAAGAAACAGTCCAAATTTGCTTGTTCACCCACGACGTGTTGATGTTAGTGTCCAAATGATTATAAAAATATTTGTCTTTTTATGTTTACCCAAAAACATCCTCGGAACGTAAAAGCCAAGTGCAGACTAACACCATGAACTAACCGCAGCCACTTGAAAATTGTGGGCTCTTAAGGTATCGGACATGACACCTCCCCTTTATAAATATCATTTCATTGTTGTCCGCCATAAAAATATACACGAGCAGGCATTAGGTAAACGCATGTACACCAATTTAAATCTACATTAGAATATTGTTATACTTGTCACTTACACAACAGTGGGCGAAAACTAGTTTATTTTTCCTCTTTGTTTTTTTCTTGTTTTTTTTATTTGAATTATTTATTATCGATGGTTATGTACACGAGTATTGCGACAGCAGAAATAAATACTTTCAGGGATTTGTCATGAAATCTAGTTCGTAACCGGATATTTATTTTGAAGGAAAGATATTCGCATTGACTGGAACGAAAAAAAAAATGTACTCATTGATAATAACTTTCGGTTATGTCGGCAGACTGCACATATTTACAACAGGTATACAAGTTCATATAAATATAAACATATATAATAGCTCGACCAAGAAATTTTTTCAGATGACTCTTCATCTTACAAGTGTGTTACGCGTATTTGAAAGCATGGACAACAAGATTTAATACCCAAATACGCAACAGTAAAATATATAGATATTAGTGAAAGAAATAAAATAACAAAATAAATAAGGAAAGTATTTCAAACTATTTAATTTTATTTTTACTTTTGTTTGTATTTAAATTAATTGTTCCTCATGAGTTATAAAAGTTATTTTTCGTGTAACATTAAATTGGATGAATGGATTAGTTGAGACTAAGCTTCTTTGCGAAATACACATAAATCAACAGACAGGCTGAACTGTCCATCATATAACTTTCTTCTTTCTTTTTTTTTTAGAATGAAAAATTTTACGTTTCTCTCTTTAAATCTAGAATGAATCCTAGAATCTAAAATTAATGAAAAGGTGAGTGATATAGAGCAACTTATTCACTTTAATTACATTGGATTTCGCAGTTATTTCCTATTTAATTTAAACAAAATTTTCGTCATCCAATTATTTCAGCGTTGCTGGTGTTGCTTTAACAAAAATTTGTTTCTTTATCTTCCCAAGCTAATTACACTTGCTCCGTACCACTTATGCAACGTAGTTCAATAGAGTGTTTAAAAGTTATAAGAATAAGAGATACATGAAAAGTGGCTCTGCCTAGGACTACTTCGAACATTCAACAGTTAATTACTGTAACCAGTCAATTTATTGCGGATACCTGCGGACGATAAAATCTTCCTGCCCTCTTAATATATAATATATTTTTTTTAATAATAAATTTGTTAGTTCAAAGAGAAAAGTCTCCACATTTCCCAACGTCTCCGATAATCACGAAGTTTCGCATCCCCTTGCCGAATACTTCCAGCGCCATGTTTTTACTGGTAATTCTAATTTCGAAATGTAATTCATTACAAAGCTTCAGATTATTAGAGCATAGCTGAGTGCTAGGTCCAGATGCCATTCCCTTCATTCATTCACAAATCATGCCGAACTGCTGTTTAAAATATTTTTAATATCTCACTCAAAGCTGGCATATTACTGCTGTGTTAGAATAGTTCATTCCTTATTTCACTGCGTAAATAGAAATGGATATAGACATCTTATTGAGAACTATAGAAGCATGACCGGGTAGCAGATTTTATTAAAAGTGTTTGCACGAATTGTTATTAATGACATAGTGTTCGCTATCAATTTATCCATTTCCTTGTTTCAGCACGTCTCTACGAAACGAAAAGCAAGAGTAACGATCCTTTTAGAGTCAACTTGTCATGAATACAAAGTATTCTGCCGCGACTCATAAACGAATGTCGTATACGCTGATTTTAGAAGAATTTTTTGACCAACTGATGTTTGTGTAAGTTATTGATCTTTAAACCTTAATTCTCCGCTTTCTCTTAAACCGTACACTTCAGTTCATATCATTATAACAGATATTTTAGATTTCTCTTCAACTCTACGAGTTCTGAACAACTTCTCGCGGTGCCGGGTGTCCTTCAAGCCAGCGGTTTACCCATCGATGATTAAGTCAAGCCAAATTCCGACGATGGTGTTAAATTGTTCTCATCCTTTAACTTCAGGTTGCATTCCTATTTTCGATAATTTTATTTAGATACTTTTTGTTTTTGGTGGTGCTCATATGATTCCACGACATTACACGAAGGAAAATGCAAAAAGGCTTGCAAAAAAGCTACCCAGGCTACACGAATTTGGTGAGCCCAATATTTAAATGTATCTCTGTTTTACGGCTTCCTTCTAATCCGTTGAGAACCAATTTATACTCTTGAACTTGAGGGTACGAATCTCTTTGCCACCTCATCAATTTGACTTGTTAATGTTAGCCACTCAATCTTCGGAGAAACGAAGGTTTATCCTAAGTGTCTCCTTTTTAATTAAGTTAATAAACGATATTATGGACTTTGCCGACATTACTAGATGAGATAACCTTCATTGTTTCTAATTATTCATAAAACCCAGTGTAGATATAATTATAAGCATTTTAGTACATTTTATGCCCTTTGTAAACATGTAAATGATGTCCATAATGAAATCTACTCTCTTTAATACGCGGTCTTTAGCTTTGCCGTGTCTCAAGTAATTTTTAATCGCTAAGTCGCTAAATAAACTAAACATTTTGATTGTTGTCGGACGCTAGTTTCGGTTTAATCCATCGCTCCCAGTTCAGATGTATACCAGATGCGGCCATATCTCATTGCTAAATTTATAAATGGCTTTTTTTCTCTTGCTTGTTTATTTATACGTGCATATTGCTCTCATTTTCCGCATATTATAAAAGCTCAGCCCTGATGTTTTGATTCAAGCTTAATTCGGCTAATATTTTCTTGCAGCTGATATCATCTGCAAATAAATACAGATTGTAAATAAATATGCCTCGCTCTACGATTTTGGTAAAGATTTGTACCGAATTCTTTTCGAGATGTCTACAGTGAATCGGTCGTCACTGGCGTGTTAACTGATAGATCAATTACTCTCAGTTTAAAAACTTGTTTATTATGAGGAAAGAATGAGTGTGATTAGCTTTCTATTTCTATTCTATTCTTTCCATTCTTTTGTATTCGAATTGTTTGTTGATAATACTAGGAATCTGTGGGGTGTTATCGCTTTGCAATGCTTCAGTCATATAATGACACAACGCACAACTAATTGAATTTGTTTGCCGTGCGCAAACTTTACTTTGGGAAGATGAAAATATGTGTGGAGCACCGCCAAAAGAAAGAGTCGCTTTTTTATTTATGTCGATCTCTATAAGTGAAAAGGCGCCATAAGACGACACTATATTGGATTAAATATTTACAAAACTATAGCTTATCATTTGACGACAACTGACCTAGAAGAGAACAATTGTAAGCAAATTCACTCGTATTTTGCTTTCGTGTTAAACAGGGGTGGTAATAAGACAGTTCCTAATTTTTAAAAAAATCAGCAAATTAAGTTGATCTTCACATGGAAAAATTCGGACACCATCACATAAAAAAGGAAAAGCCAGAAGATAAGAAAAATAATTTTGTTATCTGGAAAATTATATTAATTCAGTGAGTTCGAAATAGCTTCTAATTAATTTTCAATTTCTTCTTCTTATTCTGCACTATATTCATTCTTTTATAGATGGAATTAACATTACCTACAATTTATAATAATTTTGTTAGTTTCTTCTCAGCTTGAAAGTAATTTCAAGTTTAATTCCTTTCAACGGATGCAATTCTCTTGTCAAGACCTACATCATCACTTCATTACATGCGATGCTCCGCATACACAACATTTTGCAATGCGAACATCGCTTCTCAAAAATTACACCCACCAACATTGAACTAAGCGGTTAACCGTTTTCAACGAAGGTGAGAACAAATATGAAAAAATAAAAAATAAGAAAATGAAAAACGATAACAAATCATTAATGTTTATAGTTTTGCCAAATGAAAAACATCAAACACATACGAGGAAGAAGAAAAGTTAATAAAGCTAAACCGGACTTGCAAAGAACGTCACAAGCCATCTCTACGAAATGAAATTGAGCTCATGAAATTTAATGTTTGCACGAATTTCATTGCACGAATATTGTTTGAACATTTTATGCACCATCAACACACCATCACAAATACGATATTACGGGACATTTTTACGCGGTTAGCAGAAGTTAGCTGGCCTCTAAAACGTGTGAGGTATGATGGAGAGATGAACAATGGCACAAAAGGAAAACGAAAGATTCTAATTTACTAAATGGCACGAATACAATTTGTTGCACTTCATTGAAGGTGTTTAAAGCAAAAAATAGCATAAGTCTTGACTGCTGCTAGGTGATACTGTGAATTTGCACTATCTCGGAACTGATTGCACCTAAAACGTTTTCAAGCCACAAATTTTAATTAGTTGAGGTGACCACCAGGCGTTGAGTGCAACTAAAGGTGGCCGACTCATATCCAGAGTTTCCAAATTGCACTTGTTGCACTTTCTGCACAAAAGTTCATTTTGTCGCAATCGGCACGTCTCTCACCATATGTATATATATTTATATATGTATGTGCGTACATTTAGTCTATCAGCCAGTTAGTCAGCCGATTGCATATTCATATTCATATTCATTCAATGCAGTAAATATTTTCTAAAATTCTTTTTGTAGTGATTCTATTTCTTTTGCTTTTTTTTGTATTCTCTTCTCAGTGAATCGATATTTAAACTGAAACCATTTCAATATGTGTATAAGTAACACTTTCACATTTAACTCTGCCTGGTTTGTTTTACATACACTTATTGTCAATTAAAACAAGAAGACAAAAAGAAATGTAATAAAAATAAAAAGTTTATCCAACTAAGATTAATTTCTTAAGCAATAACGAACATAGGATGCCTTCAACTGAAAGCAAAAGCTTTTAATACGAATCATAAGATAACGAAAAACTATTCTAGATTAGCAAGATATACTGATTGTTACCCATGTTTAACTCTTAAACGAATTGTTTTCACAAATTTTTATAGCTAAGCGATTAGATAATGGGCTTGAGTTTAACAAAAAGTCGGAAAAATGAGTTTTCTCTGCTAAAATTGAAGACTTCATGACATTTAAAAAATTAAGAAGCTATCTAATGCAATGATCACTTATAAGTGGAACTGCGTACCTACAAGACATATTTTTATGTCCGTCATCGAAGGATGAGGGATATATTCGTTTTCTCAAAACGTTTACGACTCCCAGAAGGAAGCTTCAGACTCAATACAAAGTATGTATGTATTCTTGATTAGCATCAAACTCTATCTCGATCTACGCATGTCTGTCTGTCCGTTGTATATTGCCTATTGTCAAACATTGTCTTGACCACAAAATGAAACTATTGACTTCAAATTCGGCAAAAACATTGGAAGTTCTTGCACGCAGGTTGGTATTGGAAATGGGCCCATGTGGTCGAAGAATACGCTTTCCATGCCGCGTAAAGTGAATACACCTCTGTTTTTCAAAAGTAATAAAAAATTGGTTTTTTCGTCATTACTCATAAACTAAATAGTGCTATAGTGTATGAGTAATAAGCAGAAATTTAATTTTTTATTGCTTTCGATAAACATAGCTGTTCTAAGTTTATGTGGTACTGAAAACATATCCTTCGACCGATTTGGCCGATTGTTGTTGTGCAATGCTAACCTGCGGGAAAGAATTTCCACTGTTTCTGCGAAATTTGCAGTCGATAGCTTCATTTTTGCGGCCGAGAGAAGGATTACAACAGACGGTACGCAGACGGACATACGGATGTGCTTAGATTGATTTAGAATTTGATACTGATCAAGAATATATATACTTTCTTGGGTCTTTGATGCTTGCTCTTGGGCGTTGCTAACGTTTTGATAAAATGAATATACCACTCATCCTTCGGTGATGGGTATAAAAAAGTAAAAATAATGGAGTCCTTCTGTCTCTCTTTCGAATATTTTAGCCTCAAGAGCGATCTTAACAATTTATAGCACATTGATTTCCTTTCTTCTTTCCTTATACCATTTCGCTTTACTTCAATCTATAAAATTTGTCACGCTTTGACACTTAATATAATGTAAAATTTTCGCGCACACATTTAACAGGCGAAAGCAAAATAAATAAATAGTAAAAAAGAAAAAAAAAACAAACGAAACAAAATAAACTTATTTTCCCAGTTCTGCATAGTGACAGTGTGACAATAACTTTCCGCAGGTTAAGCCAAGTCGCAGTTTAGATTTGTGTGCTTAATTGTGCGTGTAAAAGTCAAACCAAAGCGCTTGTTGCAGCTAAAGAAAAAAAAAAACTTTTTTCTTTAGATTAGTTTATTACTTAATAGTATCTTAACAACGTTATAGGAGGCTTAACGATACCCACCAATGATGTCATAATAGGTCAACAATTTGAAAATTTTGACGGTTTTTTTCTTTTTTATGTGCAAACAAAAAACCGTCATATTGTTACATATAGTATGTTAATCATGCACGCTATAATTTTACCCAAGTTAAAGAAAGGCACATTAATCGTCGCAACCATCGTTGCGTAAGACAAGTGAAAATCATAAGCAGTGAAGTGTGTCAATCTCTTTAACGATGACGGGTATACCCGTGAAACACGGACTGTATATAATATGAAGTAAGCTTGTAATGGAACGAATTCATAAATTGACAAAAATATTTTCTGAAATATATTATTACGGCAAATGTGCATTCATACTGATAAAATTTAAAGAGCACATCCGACAAGGCCAGATGGACGGATCATAGCGTATATACTCGCCATACACGGTTAACTGGCTAAGTGGTAACGTTGTCTTTTAAGCATTCTTTGAAATATCATTTCACAAGGATATGATTTTTTCTCCAGAACTCGTTTGTCATATTCCTACTGGTACCAATTTCTCCTCTAAAGGAACAAATCAAAAACATTTGGAAAGCGTTGTCCAAGAGGCATTAAAACGTATAAAGATTTTTAAATATATTTAGTTTCAATAAAGTGAAATCGTTTTATGAAAACGATTCTTTTACGAGACTAATACAGGATACAGTTAACATATCGTCCTGATCAACCATAGGTCTTTATTATATTTAGGTTTTTGAATTGAAAAATTGTTTAGTTTTCGAAAAAAAATTCAACCTTGATTATCTGTCTATCACTTGAGGTATCATTCAATATACATCAATCAATAATAAAAGAAAGCAAAAAAAATCGTAGTTGTTCCACTAAAAGATGTTATTACGATGTGACGTTGAAATTTCAAGTCAATCGGATGAAAGTTGAAAGATTTGGTAATAAAATCAGCTGGAAAAGCGTAGTTTTAAGAAAAAACCGATTGAATATTAAGTAGTGGTCGTTTCAGCTAGGGCCTTCACGCAAATATTCGACGCTTTGAGTCCCGGAAGTAAATCCTCTTCTTTCCCCACAAAATCTTTTTTATCATTTTTGTGTATTTAACACTAGGTTTAGGGAACGCGTTCATTTGATAAGTTTTTGATTTTATGCAACGATTTTCTGCTTTCGCAACGAGCTGGTATTATTATATTTCCTACATTATGTGGGAAGTATGGATATATATATATCCACTCGTTTTTTTCGCAACAAGCTTATTTCATCATTTTTAAATCCAATTTGAGGCATAAATTTTGCGAATCGTCATAATCGCAAAAATGAGGATAAGAAACTGAAATTCGACATGAACATTCCTTGAGCGATTAAGAATTGAATATTAAAGTATGGGTGTGATCTGTCTACATGCATGCAAAAACTGAAGCACTCTCGAAAAACACCAATAAGTTTTTCAATTTTTTTCAAATAACTTTCGATTCTATGAAGGTAGTTTTGAAAAACTATCAGCTAGATACCTGAATGTTCAGTGCAAAAATGGTCCCGATCGATCTATTAGTAGTAGTATCGATCTTATGCTCTTATATAAGGGAAGGCTCATGACATGAACGGATGTGCTGCAAATTTACCGAAATTAACTGTGCTGACGAAGATCTTATTATTCTTTACATGTTTTCTCGTAAAGCTGCAACAATGAGATTTTGTTCCCATGTAAAGTCTTGTTTTTCATGCGAACTCGTATGTGTAATGGTGTTTAACACTCCGCCTAGCCTGTCTAAATTTGGTCCAGTTCGTATCAGGTCACAATTTAACATAAAATATTAACAACTAGACGTTTTTGACGAATAAAACCTTACTTTTCGCAGCAAACATTTTGTGGAAGTATGTAGCTTTCTTTTTTTTGGATGACCCATCACTCGGGTGATGTCCCCTATTCGTGTAACACAGTAATGGCCAGAATGAAGAAGAATGTTATAGGGAGGTGGTTGCAGCCTAGTGGGTTTCTGTGCCCAATCGGTTAGTGTTATGCCGTCAGCGAGTGAAGAGTCACTTAACCCCCGAATGGTGAGTTCATAGCCGCTTTTCTTACCTAGTCGACTACTGTTGCGGTTGACCTTATTCGATTTTTCCGAAATTTTCCACATATTTTTATAAATCGAATTATTACTTTCTACTGATTTTTACATAGCCATATTAAAAGTTGAATAAGGAGCGATTATAAAAATTACGCCGCTTGGTTTTAATAGGGTTCATCTAGTGAACTACATTTTATCGAAATATCAAAAAAATTGCGAGTTGCGTAGGTTGAACACAAAAAAACACATGGCTTAGACGGTCTAGCACATAGGTAGAACGATAAGTTTCAATCGATTGAAGAAATCATTTTGAACAGATCGGTACTCTAAAGGCTTGATCTACGTTTAGTTCTTCTACGTGTTACGTACAAACGCACAAACATTATTTAATGAATAATCTTCAACTTGATATCGAGCAATAATATTAATAAGAATAATAATAATAATAAAGCGATAATGGGGTTCAGCTGACGTTGCAATAAAGCACAAACACAAATAACATTTTTCAAAACGACTACTGCACCCCTTTCATCAAAAATATTAATTACTATAATTATAAGTAATTTTGAATATATTTTCTTGTCTTCAAAGCTCACAAACACAAGAAACCATTTAGCGTCTTATAGGTTTAATAAAAGGAGAGAATATTTTTTCTCGCAATAAGCAAAACTTGCTTCTTTTAATAGAAGCCCTTCTGATATTGAAGTTTTTCCTTTCTATCACTTTTTCCCAAATGAGGGCATGCACTTTGCTACATACTAATTAAGGACTTATTAATGTAAGAGAAGCATTGGAATTCCTAACTGAGTCTTAAAGCGCATTTTTGGAACCACGCCGTAATACATACCGTGAGCCTATATAACTTTGTGTTGTCACTACTACACATAATAAATTTATAATTGCATTTCAAGGAGCCTTTAAGTAGAGTTAGAGAACGCATTGCTTCAGATATAATTAATTATGTACGTATTATTTTCCCTAACCGTCTTTTCATGACATATCCCTAAGACGACTAATTTAAAATAAAATAATTTAGTATCATTTACGCAGACGAAAAAAAAAAATAAAAACGGGATTCATTTGCCTCGGATTGAATCTAGTTAACGTAATACCAATGACGTAAAATTAGTAATGTAATCAGAATTACTTTCACAGCGGACGTAAATAAATAAATATGCAACAAATAAATCGAAAAATTTTAGTTCAATAACTAGCTTAAACTTTTAAACACTTTAAACGTTAAATTTTAGTTTTTAAAATTAATTTTTAAGATTAATTTTGCGACATCATTGGTATCAAAATTAGCAAAAATAGATGAACAGACGTGCAACCAGACAAAACTAATCAAATATGTACATACGTATTCGACCGTCAGCTTGTAAAAATCACTTATAGATCGGTTGTTTACGTAATTCAGTCTAGCAGACATTAGATAAAAAAAAAAATGAGGGCCAGCTTCTAGGTAAGTTAATTGATTAACTCTCAATTTTTTTAATTATTTGATATACGCATTTTTAAATAATCGCATTACTTTTAAAGTTTAGAAATGAAAATCATTAAATTGACAATACAGTGATGGCAAAATAAGGACGGAGACAAAAATTCATATGAACATTCTATTGCAACTACGTACTTGCATACGTTTTCTGCAAAATCATCTTCCGTCCCATCTGGTGGCATATCTTCACATTTGCAATTCCGTTAGTGAGTTTGGCAAGTGAATCAGCGCATTGTTATTATGAATGTTTTGCAGCAATTTATATGCCAGCGATAATGTCGCATAATTGGATCCATCATAAAGTCATTAGGTCGACATGATGACATAGAGACGCGTATAGGCATGATGCAACAAATATCCAGTTCTACAGAGCTGTCTTTGGCTGCTCAAAAACGAATGTAATTTTTTGTGTGTGTGGAACGTACTGAAAATGCATAAAAGAAAAACAAAATAAATAAAAAAAGGGAAACATACTATACAGACTATAAACGTGGGAAACTTTAGATAACACGATTATTCAATTACTTATCGTTGTTTATATATAATAATTATTATAATTATTTATGTATTTATTTAATGTTTTTTTTTTTGCAAAATATTTAATTAGTTTTGAATTATTCCTAAAAAATATATCAAATGAAATATATATAAATATGTACATTGGCGGAATACTTGCCACAATTCCATAAGTTCATATATACCTCGATGTTCATACATTTATTAAAATTCAAATTTTTATAAATATATACGCTTTATATAACAAGTTCTTCATAACTCGGTTAAGTACTTATGTATACATAAAATTATTATCTTAACCTTCTCCTCTTAGCTGTGACAAGTTTTTCCATATATACACATATATGCACATATTTCAATTATTTGGTTTGAAAATGTATAGTAATGTTCAAACATTTGCAATTATTACAGCGGGTTTATGTTTTGTGCAATAAGTGAAGACGATAATCATGTTCAACATAATAATTATGGTGATGATGATGATGATGATGATGATGATGATGATGATGATGATGATGTATGAGAAAAGACATATATGACAGTTGAAATAATTTTCTTTGGCTGCTTGCCATTTAGATTTCCAAAGTTACTCTTGCCCACCTCGTATCTCGCACTGTGAGAAAACAAGACGTTTTTCAATTACTAGCTATATGTATAGTTTATCTGCTGATAATTTCAACATGACTCACATTGAACCACATTGACAAATGTAGTTCAATTTAAAGTCAACGGGAATGAGTGCAATAGATGAAAAACGGAGAAAAAAAAAATTATTGACAGTTTTCAAATTGATTTTATGCGTATTTAACAACGCTCTTTGCAAATCATTAAAAATAAATGAATCGTTGAATAGGCAGCAGCATCATCAGCATCATTATCATCTGAGCAATCATCGGCAGCCGTACTATAATTGAAAGATGATTAAATTAAAATGTTTATATGTATTAGAATTTTTTTTCTCTTGTGAAAGAAAATAATTAAAATGAAATAAACTTAAATTTAAACAACTGATATGACTATCAAGTACCTAAAGAGCGTTATACTTACATACTGAACGCAGTGACAATGTTCATAATATATTTCATGTATGAAATGAAAACGCAACTACTACTAGTTCTTAAGATTTATATCTTTGAACTGCTATGCTATCTGACCTAGCATATCAGAATTGGTTTCTAATAGAAATGAATGAATATTTAAATTTTAAACCATCAATTACTTAATTTCAATACGAATGGGATCAACTTGACCTGCCAATCAATTGAACTGATTAGAAGAATAGTTGATATAACACAGACTTTAGTTAGAATAATCCTTGATTTCAAATCGGCCTACTCGAATCCATAGTTATTGGTCAATTTTTGTTTCTCTTTTCTCACTTGAAACCTTTTGATCTATTCAAACTGGCCACTTAGTTTTTCTATAGTTACCGTAGCTTACTTTTAAATCCTTTCGGCCATTAGAAGGAAAGCGGTAAATCGCTTCTGATATTATATCAAATATAGAAAAACTATACTATACACTTATACGTTAATAAAAGTTTTGCAATCGCCTGGTTTAGTTTTAAAAAATTTTTTTTATTATTTCTTGCACAAAGCGTCATGAATTTCTTGTTTCTCCTATATATTAAACTTATATTATGCTATAGACAATTTATAAAACTATTCTCATCTCAGTTAGTTGTGTAACGGTTTGAAAAATTTTTATAATTCATAACCGTATTATACTTTTATACATGATAAAGGCAAAATAATCCTCACATATATATTTCATAACAGAAGCGCCGAACAATTTAACCGAGCGTTCTCATATTGGGTATGCGTTAAATGCATATTGAGCTGACGACACTCAAATAAACATATACCTAGTGTCTGTGTACTTAGGGAAGCTTTGCGATTACTTTTTCAATCAATTACATGTAAATTATTTTATAGATGTCACAAGTATTCGTAGAGTTAATACGAGTAATATGAAAAAAAAGAATAGCAGTAATCCTGATATTTAATTGACAAGTAAGCTGAAACGTTTTCGTACGAAACCTTTTGCAATGGAACAGTGTACGTTATATTTCGAATTAAAATGTTTCTTTCCTCTCATACAAAATTTATTGGCCATCGTTAGTTTTTTAGCTTTTCTTTCCAAAATAACTTCCATTCGTTATGCGATGTTAACTAAGTTAATTACACGAATTTAACTGATAAACACGGCAAAGAATCCATTTGTTTTACAATTCATTCGACGAAGACAGCAAACGATTGGAAAATCTAAAAAGTAAAAAGTAAGTTTTACGACCATTTATTGCAGTGCATCTTCCAACTAGCGCGCAGTTAATTTCCATGATATTGATGAATAACATCAACATTATATACATGTATGCATATAAAACAATTACACAAGCAACTGCAATTAAGCCGAGGTATACAATTACGACGGGGTGTAAATTTTATTATTCTGTCTGCTTTTTTTCTATTCTTTTCTCTGTGTTTTTTTTTTTTCACTTTAACGTTCAAATTGCGTATGTTAATCGACCAACTAAAGTCAATAGCAAAGCTATCCATCAAAAGTTAAAAAGGTTTTTCATCTCTGCGAATTTTACACTTCTTTTTTTTTAAATTGCCAAGTGCTGTTTAGAAATGGTGAGCGAATAGGGGGCGGATATTGTACAGCAGAAACGACTGCCATAACGCAACCAGTAAGAGCATTTTGGGGCAGATATACAATAGATCAGTAGCAACTTGAGCTTTAGACCTACAGCGATTATAACGCGGTGGATAACGTTTCACCTAAAATCGTAGATGCAAATGTTCAAGCCAACTCTCTTAAGTGCTGACAATGAACATCTTTCTAAGCACTATCGCGTTTTCCGTTAATAGCAGCACATTTATAATATATATATATATATAATATATATATAGAATATATATGTGTATATATATTATATATATATAATATATATAATATAATATATATATATATAATATATATAATATATATATAGAATATATATGTGTATATATATTGTATATATAATGTGCTATATATGCTATATATTATGAATAGTGTGATTCATTAGATGTTACGCGAATAAGTAGATGTAAGAAACGGGTAAATTACAAACATTAAGAACAACTACTGTGACGTTTGACAGGATAACTTTTCCTGTTACGTTTTTAGCTGCTATTCTATGATATAAACTCATCAACTATCCTTTACAGTCCATTTACAATTTTTATTTATTTATTTTTTTTATATATTATTTTATGTGTATACATATATTGCGAGTATGTTGGTTGCATTCATTATTTGGGTGCCATGCATAATCATTCCTTTATTTACGTCGAGTACTTTTCAAGTTTTATACATGCTTTGCTTGTCCGTTCTTTGCATTAAATAGTATTTTTGTTTATTTTCTTCTTCTTTAGTTTTCTGTCCTTTTTTTTCATAACTTTCGAATGACGTATAAAATATTTATGCAAATTCAATTAAAACTTGGATGAGTCTCGCAATCCTCGGAACGCCAGAGTTGTGACATTTAGCGAACGTTTAACAAATAAAGCAGACAATCACGACGGCGAAGGCACAAAACGGTTCCTTCTACATCCTTGTATGTAAGTATGATAGGGCGATAAGGCACCAACCCATCGTATCAAACCAAAAAAAAATTAATAAAAATAAAAATAAAGAAACTCTTTGATGTTATAACACAAGTAGCGACTTTATGACTTTATGAGAAGCCGGAAATAAATTGCAAATACACATAAGAACTTAATTCCTGACGGGATATTTTATTTGGTTTTCCTTTTTTAGTTTATATATACATATATATATATATATATAAGCAACTGCTAGACGACTTTATAGAAAATGCGACTAAATATGCAGAAACAGTTTTTATATCATTATATGCGACTTTACTTTACTTTTACAAAATATGTCAAGTATGTGAAAAATGTAGACGCATAAAAACGAAAGGAAACATGTATGTATAGGAAAGAAAATATAGTTTTTTCTATAAGAGGACTAAAAGTACACGGCTATGTTTTTATTATATTTCCTTAGAATGGTAGTGAATATAAGTTAAATGTTGCGTGTCAAATTGAGAGAGAGAGGCAAAGCCATGCGAACAATATTCTATTTTATTTTATCCTAAAAAATTTAATGAATTACTATTGCACATGGAAACGTATTTATATATACAGATTATATAACCGTGAATTAAGTTTTACATATACGGTGCTTTATAGAGAAGGGCCTTTTGCATGCTTCACTTTACCGTATACATTACAAAATTAGAGTTACTTTTCAAAGAGATTAAGAGAAAGGATTCACTTATATATAAAAAAAAAAAAATAATTTGTGTATTTTGCTCTAATTGAAAAGAAGCAAAAAATTAAGTTAATTTAAAAAACGTTGGACGCTAGAGGTGAAACGAGTACCTTACTGATAGACTCTTGTAAATCTGTCTTCAAAACAATGTTTACCGTTTCTTCAAGTTTTCTTCAAGTTCAAGCTTTACAAAGAGTTGATGTAAAGAATTCATGGAATCGCATCCCTCCATACTTCGTAAGTTAGCGATTGTTTCCGAAGTATTATCGAAATATTTAATACGTTGTCACGTGCACTTCTTGAAAAAATAATGGCCCCATATAAGATTCATTCTAATCTCTATTTTTCAATGATTAAGCGATATTACCGGTTTTGGTGTGAAGTCAATATACAAAATATTCACGAGATGTCTTCATATTCCATAAAAGTGGTATGGTTTGTGAACTAATTGCCTGTAAGGTCCATATTTTTTTGGATATGAAAATGGAAAATGTTATAGATTGATTTTAACGATATTTTTATGACCCGAATTTGATGGTGGTGATTGAATCAAGCGTTGGTTTAAACAAGAGGACGTGGCGTACTAGTAAGCATAACCGATTTATTACGTGACAACTCCGATGATGTAATAAGTTCAAAAACTCCGTTATCAAATGGCCTCCAAAGAGTTGTGACCCTTAACCTACTTCCGATGGTGTTTTGCCGATGGCCGCAAAGCGTTCGAAAATGAATTCTTCAGGTTCGTTCCCGTAAGAGAAGAAATGTTGACCATTTCAAGAGTATTATATTTATATAGAAGGTCTAATTGCATCCAATATACTTGAAATTATAAAAAAGTAAATAAACCGCTAGCATCTAAGGCTTTCGGCTTTATTAAAAACTCTACCGCACTTGAGATTTGAACGCACGATCATTGAGTTGCTTGTCGAGACTCTTGTCTACTCGGCCACTCAGGCGAAAGATTTTTCTTAATTTTTGTGTTTTGTTTCTAAATACATTAAAAATCCCACTCGTATTGAAAAAACTCTATTTTAGAATAAGCGAAGTTGGGCCAAAACATATATATGTAGTGTGAAAACCAAGGTTGTTTCTCTCGTGTTGGCCCCACATTTAGTTTTATGTTGTGACTATTTAAGTTCTGATTTGAGAATCGATTGGGTTACTACCCTGAAGACTGTTAGTTTGTTGATAGTAATGGGCGATGTGTTGCAAGCAGTTGGTTATGAAGATGACACGTAGATAAGGATGATTCACAAATTTAGCATGAACGTATACCTATGTATAAAATGCTAAATTGTAGAATAGAAGCCGAATAGGTCGTAAACGGATATCGGATTTTATAAGAAATGGGTAGATAGTACGTATATAATATAAGTTTGGATTATCGCAGCACTAAAGTAAGTGAATATAGATTCTTAGAAGGTGTATTAATCAACACCTATATCTTGTATTAGTATCGCGGGTAATATATAAAAAAAGTTGAAGGTAAGGAAAACCCAAGCAATAAGAACTTTCGTTAACTTGTCTGCGACTATAATTTTTATGGCATTTCAAATGAATATAAAAATTTACGTACTTACAACAGAATAAAACACTTTTTTTACATGACCTATCTAGCTGACCAGTTCACTTCCTCTCCTTTAACATTCTTTAACATTTTTCAAACATACTTCTCGTAAATCTTTTCCATTAATGAATAGATAGGTTCCTTGGTTTGGTTTCATCATTTGTAATAAAACCACTCGATGCATGAATAAAAACTCGTAGGAGTGTGCGTTTCTTAGAAGTATTTAACCTTCTCCAACAGACCTTTAATTTTTTGATACGTATGTGCGCTCTGAAAATTCTACTATTTGAATCCAAACATACTTGCAGACGAAATGCTAACTATAACTTTCTCAAATCACTTTTGGTTAGGGTGAGAGCTTTTTTCAGAGACGATGTCCGCCATTGTACATACACTTTGATACCTTCGTATATATATGGCCTTCGATTCAGATCGTAAGAGATACCTCGTTTTTTTCCCCACAATAATCCTCTTATCATTTGTAATTCTTGTAATTTAAATGTAATGTTTTTTTTCCATAACTTTTTTCTGCTTTTATTTTCCAAAGAAATGAATGAGTGCCCTTCGATACGACATTATTTTTCTTCTGTCGAACCTATTCTTACGCAATTTTTTACATAATTTGAGGAAAAACGTATTGAAGATGGTTTGGATCGGAACGATTTTTCGACCCCAGCCCTGTCATTTTCAGAATTTCGCTACAAAAGTCACAAAGTAATAGTATTTCGGTATTTTAAATTGATATGCAAAACTTCGATCGGATGATATAATTTTTTGAACGCTCTTCCCTATAACCCTTAATAGAAAAACTGAGCCTTTGTATGGTTAAAAGGACTAATTTTCAATAGATCATTGCGAAAATAGTTCCTCAATAGTGACTCGACATGGAAATTAATTCTAATTAGAAGGTGGACCACGTAGCTCTAATTTTTAGATTACATTAATATATAACAAAAAGGTCCAATCATTAATGTTTTATGACGAAAATTTGCCAATAGCAGTAATTTGACACAGAAATTGTGTGGATATTTTGTGAAGCCCTGCAGAAGAAAGTTTAATTTTTAATATTTCATGATGAAAATTGTTGTATAGTAGCAATGCGGTAAAAAATTAACGTTAGGGAATTTGAATCATAATGGGTCTATTTATTAGATCCTATCATATATTAGGGAAGAGGGAAGCACTTAAATGAGTAGAATGTCTAATTTGTTGTCTTTTATGATAGAAGCAGCTGAAAAAAAATACAATGTTGTAAATTAATTTTGCTACATGCCCAAAAATTGCGACCGATAGGTTGGACACAAGAATGCAAGACGGACAGGCGGACAGATAAGCTTAGATCGATTGGAAAAGTAATTCTGAACATTTGCGTCTAAATTTGTGTTTAAGCTACAGGTCGCAATTTTTGAGGTATTCTGATGAACTTTGCTCCATTCACGTGATTTGTCCCAAGAACAAACCCCCATCACTACCCATATAACGCCCTATTTTGGAAACTCGTTATATGAAAAAAAAATTGCAATTATCAAAATTTCTCGACAAAGCTTGCTCTGTAATAGTATTTGGGAATTGTAAATTTGTATGAAAAATTTGGTTCGACTAGGGCAATTTTTGACCCTCTCTCATCGTTATATTTTTATTTTCATTTTTATGAAAACCTATAGTTTTTAATATTTCATGGTGAAAAATAGTTCATAATAATAAACTGACATAGAAATCAACTTTACCGAATTTGGACCATTGGGTAGGTCTATGCTTTGGATACCACCGCATATAAGGGTTTCATGGAAAGTATGACTATACATGAAAATAATGTATAATTTTTTGTGTATTATCATCAAAACGAGTGATTAACCATACAAGGTGAAGCAGTTAATGGTGAGCTCTAGACGACAATAATATTTTTACTTTATTTTTTCTTCTTGAAATTTAACCACTTGGAACTTTAAACAAAACTTTTGTCAAGAATATATTTTTTCAAGTGGGCGTAGTCCTTCCAATTGTCCGTTGATGACCTTAAATTTCAACTGTAACTTTCTAATTGTGTTCTTTAGCGAGGAATTTAGAGTTTTTTCCTTTATTTTTTTTTTGACTGATTTTATAATTTTTATTATTTTATAATAAAAATAAAGTTTTATGTAAAATCGACGCCTTTTTTTTCTTAATTAATATTTTTAAAAAAGACTAAATCTCTCGTCAGATATTAAACAATATTTTAGGAATTTGGTTTTTTAAATTGCAATTTACGGCATCAAGAAATACAGCCGATAAAATCTTGTAAGAAAAGATATTTGTTTTCGTTTTTTACAAATTGTTTAAAGAATAATATCTCAAGAAATTTGGAAACATGCGTTAAAAATTAGTTTTAGAAATATAGTATCGTTTTTGATAAATAAAGTTGAAAAAATGGGTCATAAATTTGTGCTTACCAGGCAGTATTACTTCTTAAAAGGTATTATTTCTTCTTGTGATTTTTTTTGCTCGTGGTTTCTTTTGTTGGTTTAAATGCTCCTTAACACATTCAAAAATTATTAAAGACGCACTTTAAGACATTTTTGGCAAGTGTACAATATTCGCACTAAAAGCGCATATTATTATTGTGGGTCTAAAAATCTCTATGCCATTTAAAGTAAAAGGAGTTAAAGAAAAATTTTAAGACCGACTCATTTAGCTCTTGTTTCTTTGAAAAAACAACATTTTTTTTAGTTTTTACATTGCCCAAGTTGATTTCTCATGTCAAGTTAATGACGTTAATTACAAAATTATTACGAGTCGCCACAGAGTTTAATTCCGTATATATACACGTACATTGACAATCGCTTATTTAATACGTATTGTATTTCAAGCTTGGTCAGTGCAAGTGGTTAGATGGGGCAGATAAATGCGCATATGATTATAAATATTTTTCGTTCTTTTGATATTGAAACCGGGGGTAGGCGTTAGGGCTCATATAATGCATTAAATCATATATACGTTTTATATTAACACAACACAATGCGATAACAATATAAAATTCCGTGTTTCTTATCCTTTTTTTTGCCTTTTTTATATTATGCGCAAACGTTTCAATTTACATATACAAAAGGAAAAAAATTCTGATTTTTATCTTCATGTAGGAAAGTGTACATATTCACGACCAATTTTATATTGCTATACATACATGTCTCGGTATGTCTGTCTGCCGTTTTAACATGCACATGTGAGCAAATATACTTGGCAAATTTTTCTTTTTTGCTGGTAAACAAGTCAACGAACACACGAAAAAGTAGAAAAAAAAACTAAAATAACAAAATAACTGAGTAGATTAGAATTCCTGAGCTCATTGATATGCAAGTCAAATGGCCTCCAGCATAATGAACAATTTTCGTTTATTTATTCATTGTAAAATGGGATCCAGCAAAAATATTTTTGTTTCCCTGTGTTCTCTTTCTTTTTTTTTTCTTTTCGGTATTGGATAATATTTTCTTTTTTACGATTTCATTGTTGTCGTCAAAATTTAAGGTTGAAGCTTTTATTTATTTATTTACTATTATTTTTTTTTTGGTGATTTTCAATTCACAAAACTATATGAAAAGACGGCAGTCAATGCAAAATTTCCTCACGGGTTAACAAATATAACAAATAGTTCGTATGTTGTCGCCCTTTACCATTAGGTAAACGTTTACATATATAAACGAGTATTAAGTAAACAAAATTCTTATTAGAAGCAATAATTGAAATGACGGAGAGTACAACTTTACATACATATTTTCATTACTGATTGCAAACTTATTCAATTTCATGAAAATTTTTTATACAGCTGTATAAACCTAACAAAAGAATTTGCATTGAAATTCAAAGTACGCGTAACATTAAGAATAGTATTTCCCTTTATTTTTTAAAAATAAGTTTATTTTCACATTACGAGTCTTTCTTACCTTACAGTAAGAACGCCTTCAATGACAACGTAGTTACCTTAAGCACCTATCCAATCGTTAAGTTTTTAATACTCAGAGGCATCGATAATAGCTATGATGTCTTGACGTAGTTGCAATTATCTTTATATTAGAAAAGGTCTTATGCGGGTTGCTTAAAATTTAGTTAATCTTAAACGTTTCATTGTCCTGCTGTAAAAAGTTTTTTGTTTTTTTGAGTTGCTTTATTATGGAATTAACCTCATATGTATTCTAATTTGGTCTACGCAAATCAGTACAAATTGTACTGATTTCTTTGCTCAAACTAGACTCGCCAAATGGAGTCGGAGCACATAATTTCATTTTTCACACAAAATATAATACAGATTTTTTAATTTTTGATAAGCACAGCAAAGCACGTCTAATTTTTATTTCCCTCAAAAACAAACTGAAAATGCAAAATAAACTGACAATGTGAACATATGTCGAAGACGTACGTACCAACATTATCAAAAAAAAAATTGAAAAATCGAATATACACACTTCGTAAGTGAAAAATTTCAATATATCTGGTGCGCCAAAGAGATGAACCGAACAGAAGGGCTTGGTTCAAACAACTCAAGCATCTTTTTTGCATAAGTTTCAGTGTTTCAAACGGAATGACATTTATTATACCGCTTATCGCAAGAGAAAGACAATTGTGTACAAAAAATGTTATTTATTTTGAGGGAAATATGCTTTAATGATTTATTTATTTTTTTCCTTTGATAAAATCTCTTTGCTTGAATTGTAAAAATTTAATGAACAGTTTATACCAAATACCAAATAGTTTACAAGCTAAAAATTTAAATAAACTTCATACTATTTATACTATAGGAATATTGCAGCACGAACGTTTTGTGCTAATACGTGAAATAATACCTATGGTTTGGCTAACACATACGAAGGCGTTAAAAGTAATTCACGTTATATGAAGGGTATATTGCAATTTATTACTTACTGTAGTCTTTCCAGACGAAAGATTATTCTCAAGAAGTCTAGACTCAAATACTTCGTAAGATTCCATCGTAATAGCAAAATCTCGAAGCAAGTCATTTAACTCACTTTGTTTGAAAAATAGAACGTCTTTCCTCGCAGTATCCCAGGAGAAACCTCAATTAAGTTGGCATCGCCATGTCTTTAGTTTCTCTGAACTGTTTGTTTAATTATTCCGAACCTTACAGTACAAATATATCAGAGCGATATGAATGGGTCTGAATTATGAAAGAAATATTTGTTTCTATCGGCACTTTTACTCAATCTTAGCGCATACCCGTAAAAGGTGGAAGTGCAAGCTGCGACCAGTAGGTTATCGCTTCATTGCTTGTATTCAGATTACCAGTGCTGTTCGTTTACAGTTCACGTATTCTTCCAAGCTCTGTAAAAGCTTATGACGTGCGCATGGCTTGTCTTAGTGTATCTAATCATTTTCAATACCATCCTGCGAGTAAGAACTTTCAATGTTTTTTCCACATCTGAAGTCGATAGCTTCATTTTTGCGGCCAGGAGAATGTTTACAACAGACATTACACAGAGGGTCAGGCGGACAGACAGACAGAAGGACATGCGTAAATCGATCTAGATTTGATGCTGGTCAAGAATATATATACTTTGTAGGGAGTCTGATGCTTCCATCTGGGCGTTGCAAACATACCCCCCACCCTTCGATGAGCAACCTAATCGCATCAAATATTCTGCGAATAAGTAAAATTTAATTGAATTATAAACTTAATTACTAACATTAGTAATATAAGTCGTTAATATCTCTGTGAATGGATATAACTGTCTACGTTCGGATATGTAAGCTCTTCATTGATATTACAACGTATGCAGACAAATACGCCGAATGTCATTATGCGTACTGTCTTAACGTGCAAACAGATGAGAAGACGAACAGCAGCACCCTTAAGCTAAAGCTGTTTGTACTAATCACGAAATAATTTCAAACATTTACGCTCATTTACGACGTTGCCCTTTGGTAATCGAACACATCAAAGCATTTTCAACTAAAATGACGGCAAATGGTTTAGTTTTTCTGTTTATTTTTTTCTTTCCCAATTTCTTTAAGGGCAAGGGCATTTCTTTATACATAGAATTTTTTTAAACCAAAAATCAAATAACCATTAAGATATGATTTAAGAAGGAGGGGACTAGAAAGAATGAAAGTAACTATGTGGACGTGCGTACAAAAACTTAGGAAATCTCTGACACAAAAAAACAGTAGATTAAATATATAAATAAATGAAAGGAAAAAATAAGAAATAAAAAATGCATTTGGTATGTTGAACATAGAATGATATGTACATAAGTGAAGGGTGCTCAAAATAATATGCATAAATTGAATAACAAATGTTCAGAATATAAATGAAGCCACGACATATCCCATATTATAAAATAACCGAATATGAAGCTCACTAAATAAAAGGAGTAGTTGGAGTGGTAGGTTGTCATACAACAATAGCCCTTACATTGTAACGGAATAGAAACAAATCAGGGAGATTTGCGCATCCACCTTTAAGAGATATTTTCAATTTTTGCAGCAGCTATTGTCAACCGACAACATGGAAGTATTTGCGCTTCGTATTAAATTTATATTAGACAAAAAACAAAAAACTCACACTGTCACTCACAGTGTCACTAGCCAACGGCAAAGGCACAAATTGCGATTTATAATATTTAAGAATGGGTGGGTGAAGGACATTGACAGCGTGATGTTTAATAAATATATTAAGATTAATATGTCTGAAATTGTTAAGAGTACGCGCGTAACAATATGAAAATATTTATACATAAATATATATACATATTCATTGATATATATATATATATATATATATATGAATGTATATGAATATGTATGTATATATATATATATATATGTATATATATATATATATATATATGTATATATGTGTATATATGTGTATATGTATATATATGTGTATATATATATATATATATATATATACATATATATATATATATAATATATATCTAAATATATGAGTATTATTTCTGTAGTTTTTGTGTTTTAGAATAATTTTTCGTTTTTCCTATTTATTCGCCTGTCGGTTAGAATGTATTCACAAACAACTGTCGTGTGAAAGTCAAGCATTGATATTTGGCTGTCAACTAAATTTTACATAAAGTTTTCTTGCTTATTTTGCACCATTATATCAGCATAATAAAAACGATAGAGAATGAAATATGGAGCTTATGTAGCTTAAGTCGACTTCTACTGCTAGTTATTTTTACAATTTTTTGATTATTTTAAAGAATTTTCAAGAATTCATTTATCTTCCGTCAATCTTTTGTCAATGCGCTATTTTAATGAAAGACAGTATAAATGATCTAGTGCATGTTTAAAACATGAAAAAATGCTTTTATAGGAAGAAGAATGTTTGCAGGTTAATTCAAAGAGAAGTGTTACGTAAAGTCAACGATAACTGGTTTTGCAAAAACTTCTGAGTAGACAAGCGCCAGCATCGGCGCCAAAGTCGAAACGCCAAGCCTATACTTCATGTAAAGAGGGTGATCAAAATGCCCATAGCGTCTTTCAAGCGCAGCGAAACCATGACTGGGATAAGTTCGAATTACGCGGATACAATGATTTTGTAGTAAAAGAATGCTTCATCACCCACCTAGGAGACACCTTGGCAGCATTAAAGTGGAATACTCACCAAACATGTTTTCCTACATAAGATTAATTTTCTCCAAGCGATCACTCGAGGTCTGATTAAGCAGCACTTTCATTTTTACGATGGCAATACAAAATCTAATTGTTGTTTCGATACGGAATGTTATTACATATTACCAAAAATACGAGTAACTTTCTGACTAATTATCGATTGAATTTTACGAAAAATACTTCAAAACTTTTTTATACGCTCACTATATATCTAAAAGATTTTAACAGTAGACCAAGAGAACTTATTTTCATTTTCTTCTGTTCTATTTCTTTCGTACATTTCAAGTTAATAAAGTTCGCCATTTAATAAGGGAACCGTACGGCTCAAACAAAGGCTTATGCAAATTTTTCATTAAAATTAGCGACTGATTGCGTTGAACTCAAGGCGACGAGGCCAACGATCATTTTAGTTATTACGATAAAGAAATAATTACACGTGTTTTTAACAAATAAAAACTCGTTTGAGTACATCATGACGTACTTGTACTTGAAGCTATTGACGACAACTTTAATTTAGTAGATTCACTTCAGTAGACTTAATCGGTTTAGAATATAAACGCTTATGAAGCTCGTTTCCCGCACAAATTGAAATAACGGAAAAGTTGCCATATTTAGCTTTACCAAGATGCCCCGATTCATAGTCTAGTGCTGAATTTAGTTATTAGCGTTCAAGAATATTATATTCAGTTGTGAGCAGATTTTGTATATCTCCCACTTTTTTCTTTAAAAACAACTAAGAAGAAAACAACAAAAAATAAATCTTGAAGTTTTATATTATCGAGTGGGCGTGTATCTGTTGCAATTAAGAGATTAACAAAAAATCGAAAAGGCGGAGGTCTTAGTTTACGTTCCAACTTAGACGTATCCCTTGACCGTTCTAGTCCATTTTCTGGGTAGGAGAAGTTCCAATGATTTTGCCAAATTCAACCCGATATCTTAATTTTTGCGATAGTTAGAATGCTTGCCGCAGTCATTACTCAGACAGACACAAGGATAGTTGTAAAGACACAGTTGAACGAACCTAGATAGAAAACGAAATTAATACCTATCGCAAACAGCTATACTCCCTAAAGTTTCCTTCTGGACATTAAAAGCGTTTTACATAGTAAAGGAATCCCTATCCTTCGATGGTGAATATAAGATCGAAGTTGTGGTAAAAATGTAAGGGCCTTTCCAACAGTGATAAGAATAGAAATTTAACTTCCTAAATTTGCATGGCTTGTTTGTCTAACAGAACGTATTTTTATTCTTTTTGTCCTCCATATACTGCGATCGAAACCACAAGCCCTTTCCTACTCATTGGATTCCCAGGTTGGCCGAGAAAAATGATTTGGATTGTTTAATTACGACATTACCAGGCTGTAAGGTGAATCCAGAAGGTTGCGCTCATTCAAAATGTACATTATTTTCTTCGAAAGAAGAAAATTCGTAATTCATATATTTTGAAATTTATTTCTTAGAATATTGAAACAAAAAATAAAACAAATTTGTAAATTTTTATAAAACGTTGAATAAGAAAAATGAAAGGCTTTCCACTCGTCTTACTGATCATCGTTTCTTTCAATGCATTAAATTAATGATTTGAAATTGTAAACAATTTAAAAAATATTCACCTCTTATATGGACACAATTCTTCAGGTCTCTATGCATGTTGCATCTCCAATCCGATATCAGACAGATAAAAGTTAATACTAACTTTGATGGTAATTGACTTTATAAAGAATTCTCCTCGCGCGAATTTAATGCAATGTTCACAACAAAGTGGACTCAAATTATTGTTACAACACTTTGGAAAATATTTTATTTAATTATTTACCGCTAAGTGATATTTGTAAGTGCTCTTCTTTAATCTTCTTGTAATGCAAGCGTATTGTGTAGTCTATCCTGCAGTTATAATAGTAAGTGTTGACAATTGCTGTCTGTCTGGGTGTCTACGGAAGTACACTGGAAAGTTGCACAACAATTCTTCTCTTTTTTTTTGTATACCCAAGAAGAAATGGTAATATGTACTAACGTTGTCATTCCCTTCATAACATTCATAACAAAATTAATCCTGCAGAAAATCTCTGAAAATTATAAACTTTTACTTAGTATAGAATTTCAAAAATAATGAAATTACAAGAATTTATTGATATCTGGCTTTATCTATCTAATCTTGAAATGCTTCGAAATAAATGGTTGTAAAAAACAGCAAGAATTGATCTCACCTATGCATATCATTAACCTACCACTCTATTCTCAAAAAATGTATGCGTTTGCTTAATGAAACGCCTTTAAGAGAAGGGGAAGTACCGATAGATAGAGAGAAGGAGAAAGAGAAAGAAAAGTCGAGAGAGAGAGAGAGAAAGGGAGACAGAGAGAGAAAAAAAGAGAGAGGTAAAAGGAGACCCCCAAAAAACGAATCGAATTTGAAAGTTTGCACATTAAAACTGATTTACTTTGAGAGGCATGTGAAGAAATGCATAAAAAATCATCCCCAACAGTCTACAGCTAGAATTAAAGTTAAAAAACACCTGAGCAGTTTTTATATCTTTACCTTAAATGATGTATAACTAACGTTCGCCTCCAGCCGAACATAGCTTCCTTACTTGCTTTTAATTTGTTTAACTGTCACTCAAATTTAACATACGTTTATAATTTGCAATTTTTATTTTCTTTTTTTTCCTTTTTTTGTGTTATTGGTCGTTGTTTTTGTTTTTACAGTCGTGTTATATACGTAACTTAACACAGGCAAAATTTCAGTCATGAGGAAAGCGCGTGCGGGGTCTAGTTGAGATTTATATTGACTTGAAAAACTGACTGACTGCCTGACTGGTTGACTGACTAGTCACACATCCACTGACATATGAAATTGAACTTTTTTATAATGTATGTACACCTGACAAACTGAAAAGTAACTAACTTCTTCGATTATTACAATAATAGTAACAGTCTTTCATTGTGCATCTACAATAGATGATTTACTCTCTCTCCGCTTTTTTCAATCAACTGCATAGTATCTGCAAATAAATTGCAAGGAAAAAGTCACTCATTGATGTTTTAGCCTGGTGTTGTTTTCTTTCCCTTATTTTTATTATTTATTTATTTTTTTATTATTCTTGCTCCTGCTTCTTTTTCTTTATTGCTTTGCATTTACTATAAACTTCAAAAGTTGAGCACATATGCACATACGCATATGTATCTATCTATACGTATATATATTTGGTGAGGGAGAAAATATCGACGAATTTTTGCTGTAATTCACAGACCACCTGCTTTACTATTAAGTTTCCAATTTCGTTAGAATTTTACTGTTTTATTCATTCACTATATTTCTGTACATTCATTACATAGCACTATAGTTATCTGGTCCTTTTGCGTTATATTCGTCATCTTCATCACCATCGTCGTCGTCATCATCAGTATTATTACCCAAACCATCATCGTATAATATTGGAACTTTTCTATCCGCCATAGAAAGATAGATGTGTAAAAGTGCTTTGTCTTCTCTTTTGTAACATGAAACTCCGAAAGTCTTAAAAACCTTATATCATGTTGAATATCGCGCATAGATGAAATTTGAAAACTTGACGAATGCAATCTAAACTAAAAAATCACAACCTTCTCGAAAGAAATTCGATAATATTGTAATCAATAACAAATAATGATCTTTTCGATCTCAACCATCTGATATACTTGCAGAGTGCATATAATAATAATCTAAAAATGCAAGTAAAGGAATATCGTCAATTGTCGGGTCAACTGACTCATCTATTAATTGAGAAAGCGATTTTTATGCGTCGAGTATTCAAAGTTCGCCTCCAGGCGAATAGTACTTTCTTACTTTGTTTTTCTAGTATATATCTATGTCGTATTGCACCCCTATCATATCCATTGTTGCAGTAAAATATTGTTCATCTATCAGCTATTGATATGTTGAATGAATTTTCATGTGCAAAATAATCAACAGAAAATAAATTTACTTGGTGTACTCGTAAGTGGTAAGTAAAAAAATAAAACAAGTTTTATGTGTACCGAATTTTAATCAAATCGCTTGATTGATCAAAATGGAAGAAGGAACATGCATTTCTGAGAGTTCCTTTCAATCTTTTAATATCCAATTGGAGAAGAGGAATAAATACGAACATCGCGCAAAATGGATTTAATTAAACTGGAAACTTTTTATAAGAAAAACCGTAACGTATATTGGTAGTGCAAAAAAGCCGCAATTAAAATTTTGCGCATGCGTATAGACGCATTTTTGGCCGCGTCCCCATATATAAGAGCGTTTGGAATAGGTAACGTTTTGATAGAATGAAAATGTAATTTTGAGTGCTTTACGACAACAATAGATGAAGATTACCAAGTTCTTGCCAAAGAAAAAGTTACGTTTTATAAAAGTTACGTAGAATAAGTAAGATGACGTTTGGGTTCGTTATGACGAAAACAAGTGAAATATTGGATCAGACGAAGTGTAAGTAATCAACGGTCTCGGTCGGACCAACTGTAATCTTTTACTTGCTGATTAAAATCTCAGCTCCGCACCATATCTTTTAACAAATACAAATATCTGCTTGCAATATATCACTTATTTCTATTTTAGAACACGAGAAACATTTTATCTTATAGGCACTATTTTTTTTGAATTTCATTGTTTTGAAAATTTTGTCTAGACTAAACAAAATAATTAAATTATAGAAAGCTTTTGTTGACTTCGCTTCTTTGTTCGACCATTTGTTTTTTTTTTCTCTGCCCAGCTTTCGGAGAATGCCCCTTTTGTCGACCACGGGGACAGAAAAGATTAGCTAGAGTGGACAAGCGGTTTTACGATTTTTCAGGGCAATTACATCGAATTGGGCGCGTTCGCCAACCTGCAAATTGATTTAATGAATTTGTTTGTTGGCAAATGACTTTTGCAGGCGACGATACAAAAAAGTGGAATGAAAAATGTCGTTGCTCATTTTGGTGCCATATTTCCAGTTCAATGTTCTATTAGACCTTCATTTATTTACTTTTCTCTTTAAGCTAAAATTTTAGGTGGCATCTAAGTATTTCTGTCGTAAGACAGGTACTTAAGAAAAGGAGATTAAATGTCACTCAAAGAGAGAAGACTGAAGACTGAAGAGTAGAAAAGTTTGTTTTTTCCTTTTATTCACCATATTGATATCGCATATCGTAAAGCAAGACGAGACGCACGACTGATTGACCGCACGGGCAACTAGATGAATAGATAATCAATACCAGTGAAATTAACCCAAGTACTTAGTTCAGTTAGTAAAAAAAAAGAAAAAAACAAGTAAAAGCAGTATAGTGTCCTACGGCCCGTCATTAACGTCGCTTAATGCAATTATTCATACAACGGCTTTTCATGAAAAAACTGTCAGTTTATGTAACTAAGAAAAAAGCCGCTGGTAGAGAGTTCCGTAATGTTTGTCCAATAAATTCGCCTGACCTTATCGTCAATGGCAAGGAAAGTATACATTTTCTTGCTGGAATCTTTAGCAACCGGTACGAATTCCCCCTACCTCAATATTAAACGTTAGTTAAAAGCATCATTCAACTTTGGGAACTTTGACCTTGTGTAGACGTTAAATGAAATTTGAAGCCAAAGGAGCTAAATCTAATAAAACTTTTGCGCAATCTAAATTCTAGGCAGTTGGTAAGGCATCTTTCGGTAAAAACGAATATAATGGTTTAAACGTGTCGTAGAAAAGTATGATGTTATAACAATATTGTTTTGTTATCTTTAAATGGCCCCCTCCCCCCATTACCCCCTCGCCTAATGCACTTATTATACATTATTGTATCTGTCCGTACTTCATGTTTATTTGGGGCTGTACACTTGATATGGGATATATTATATAATTATGCGAAAAGTGAAATATCTCCTTCTCTACTTCGTTAAGCTGGATGTCGAGCGAAGCTAGTTTTGAAGTTTAGGATGCATATTCCTATCAACTACAATATATACATTGTCGTGATGAGTACGAAAAACAACGTGGGAAAGTGCAACTCTTTCTCCATCACAAACTATTGAATATTTGTGCCGAATTAATAGATCATTCGTTTTTAGGGTCTAATCATTTATCTTTGTTTCTAAGCATGCAAGACGAACTACGTGGATCAAAAAATTGGATGACTAAGATGATTGTTGTAGTCAAATTCCAAGATTAAGAGAAATTTTCCTTGAAAATTGGCCTCCAAAGTTTCATTCATTTATTACGTAGACCCTTTTTACAACAACTGAACTAAAAATCTCGGAATAAATGTAAAATTATTTAAGAATTTTGCACCGATTGATTTATAAAAATTAAATTTCTTTTCTTTTTTTTTTTACTTACAGTCTATTGGCGAAGATAATAACTAAATGCCATAGAAAGGTAAGAAAAATAACAGTGATTATTGTCTTCCCAAGGAGAGCCATAGAACAGTTATGATGTTTAAGTAAATAAAAAGAAATTATGTAGATCTAGAAAATGCACTAAAATAATTGGAGGAAGAAAAGTAAACTAATTTCGAAATCGCGTATCCAGTGGATGATGCATTTTCAGTTTTCTTATTTCATTCGATTTGTTTAGAATAGATATTGCCAAGGAAAGAAAAGCGTTGAAATCAGTTTTTGGCAGGTGGCAAGTTCAGGTCGTTGAGAATAGTTTTGTTGCTAAAGCAAAGCGGGGCATTAACAATAAAACAAGGAGTCACATTTTTGAGGTACTCCAATATTAAAGATACTGGCTGTTCGTCACAATTGTATATCATAGGTCCAAGTAACTTGCAGGCCACTCTTAAATTGCAAAATGCATTTATTTCATACATTAAGTTGACATTCTGGATGAACTAGTTAGTGAAATAATTTGGTTTTAATCTCTATTCAATATGTAAGCCATGATCTTTTACACAGTTGTTGACGGGGATCTTATTGCCATTCAAAAATAGTGAAAGACTAGATCCCTTCCTATCGTATTACGTAAACGTAATGTGCGAAGATTTTTCAGCATCTATTTTTATACTTCATTTGTTAAGCCAAAGCGATATATTGTTGAGATGAATTTATAGTTCATACGAGACAATCATGGCATCGCCAGATGTCAGATCGCACTGTCATTTGCATATGTCGCAGTTAAAATACTGTCAGCGGCTGGAAAATTTGATGTGAACATTGTGTATGATTGCAAAGCGAACAGACAGAAAAAATACGGGCTAGTTATAAACGTCGCACACTTACAAAGTTTTAATGTGTCTGAAGCAACTGAAGGAATTTTTATATAACTTTGCCGCAGAGGTGTAACTTATCCAATGTACTTAAATAAATTGTCGCTTTTTCAACTCATATTAATCGAAGAAACATTAAACATAAAATCCTATTTGTATAAAATTTTTGTTCGTTTATCATTACGTTGCTTTTAAATAACTTTCTTTTCTTCATTGAAGAAATGTCGATTTTTATATCTGCCAAATGCTTTAATAAATTTTAGTAAAAATATTCTATCAAGAAATGTGAAAGAAGTTTTTATAATTAAAAAACTTATATTGAAAAAAAGTTTTATTTTAATTTAATATCGTGTATTTATAAATTGCAAAAGGCCGAAATAATTTTAAACTTTTTTTTGTCGAAAACATATTGCCCCAGTGCCATGCAAATGACGAGTTTTTCGCGAGCAATTTAAGCTATGAGAAAGACTGTTGCTGCTAACTGGTATAGACTTGGGCAGGCTCGACGGCAAAGTAGAGGAAAATGCTTCCGCAATATAGAAATATGTCGAGAAGATGATTAATCTTTTTCAAGAATTAAATTTTTGAAATTAAACAACGAAGTTACCTGGGAGTTTTCTCAGGAAGCAATAGTTAAAATGGGGTGAAAATCAGTGGAAGAACAGGTGTATTTGAAAGTCCTCATAGTTAAACATAAAAGTATATACATTTTATATATAAAAACATATATATAATTGTTTTTTTAAACAAATAAATTGTCAATATAACAGCAAAAAAAAATTTAAATTGCGACATTATTTCAACGTTTACTTGCCTTAGTAGATTTCTACAGATATTTCAACTTTATAGTGGCGTTGTGCGCGAACATTTTGAAATGTCGCCATTTTTATTGTGTTATATCTGTCCTTATGTTCCCCCATTAAAATGAGCCAAGGTTCTGAAAATATGAATAAAATCTTTGTTTAGTTCCTGGGAATTCATTCAATAGTAATCTTTGTATACATTAACGCATCTCTCCAATATACATCTATTCTTGAAATGGATAACATTGCCTTTTGTTATACCATACATCACTTACATCTATGAACTTAGAACAATTTCCTGACGCACTCCAGCATCAATTTAATATATATTTTCATATTTAATATAAAATAATCCCGTTTGCAAAGAGGACTTAAGCAGCGAATATATAGGTGTTGAAAGAAATGTTGTAAGCTTGACAAGTATCCCACTTTATGTGACAATATTTTTAAGTAATTTTTTTAAAATTTAGTTCTATGATAAAATATATTGGAATAAATTGAAGAAATGAATCACAATTTTCTGACTATTTTAAAAGTCATAAGACACAGCCTTAAATTAATATTTGATAAGCAATTGTTCGCTATTAATAGGAGTATAAAGCGCAAAAAAATTTTGACTTATAAAGTAATAGGGATTATACTTCGTTGTTCGTAACGAAACGACTTTGTTAAGGATTAGGCATTTTACAGTACCAAGGTAGCCTTGAATAAATACTTAAGCTCGTTAGCTCACTGAATACTTTGGTTATTTGTGGTATTAAAGAGTCGAAATCACTTTAAATTTTCCAAGTAAAACAATTATTTTCTTTATTAGCTCATTCCGTCAAATATGAGAAAATTGTACATATTTTTACAATTTTTCGTAAAGCGTAAACCATGCGATTCCATTTCAAAAGATGCAGCAAGAGCAGTCGCCCTAGCATAATATTATATTTGAGCAAAGAGAATGCGAACGTAAATTTAAATATGGGAAGTAAGTTGTAAGTTGTGAGATAGACAAAAAAAATCAAAGCCCTAAAAAGCCTTAACTATGAACGTTAATTAGGGCACGTTGAAGGATCTAAACTGAATTGATAGTAACATATCAGGTGGTTCGGAAAGTAACTTCGTTTTTTTTTTTTTTATGAACATGAACATCTTTTCTATTTATCAATTCTGGTCTTTTCTGTTTAAGTGAATCAAGGAGCTATAAAAAAAAAGGATTCTATCGAAATCCCACCAAACAGATAACTCCACCTTTTTTTGATCAATATCAAATGTCAAAGTACTTTGAACCATTCATCTTATTTACTCCATATTGCGTTCAACATTGTTGTAGACAACCCGTTATTCGCCCCCAATGATAATGGATCACTATCCTGACATTTGAAAAGTAAATCACGTTTTAAATGATCGTGAACGATCGAACTCGATAAATTTAGTCTCCCAAAGATCTCACGAGTTGGTATACGCCAGCGTGAATGAATCAATGCTTTTATTGCGTTTTCATCCACAGAACGTGGTGCATCCTCGAGACATTTTGCAGACTAATGTTGGCAATGGCGTCTTGAAAGATCCATCTTCTTATAATAATTACTCCCGCTTGAAGACCAGTTTTATCTTTTCGATAGTAAAAAAGTAAAATATACTCAAATTACTTGTCGAATTTTTTCACAGGCAAGCTTTGCTATATCAGCTGTCAAAATATATAATTATTATATGGCCTAAGTGTGAGGTGTGTTGGCTTTGAAAAAATACAATTAAGTCTTCTGTTGGGGAAAAAAACGAAGTTACTTTCCGAACAATTTCCTTAATAATAAAGACTTATAGAAAAATATCGTTTTGAAATTTGATTTGAACATTTATTAACGACGCCCATAATTCGAATGATGATCTCAAACATAAACAATAAAAAATGCACAGATCTTGCATACATACTTGTAGATATGTCTGTCTTGGCTTACTTCAAAGTCTCGAATTGCAATTTTACATTTAACTTATTTTCAAATACAAGTAACAAATGAATGCAATCAACTTCATTATGATGATACACGTAAGCGGAAGCCGAACTTTATGAAAAAAATAAAAAAACAAAAGGATTTCTAAAGCAGGTTTAATTATTATTTTACTAAACGAAAGTGAGCGAAATCAACTGAACTGAAATAAGAAGAGTTATAAATATATGATTTTGCGACTGGGCGCGTTTGTGAAGCAAGAAATTTAAACGGAAATTCTTTAAGAAAAATTGAAAAAGAAAAACCGCTAATTCACCACCAGATGTGGACTGGAAAAGTTTGTATAAAATAATGAATTTTGAATCGAAAAATCTTCAATGTACAGTAATTTACGTTTAAATATTCCTTTGCCCGACTAAGCGAAAGTAATTGCAAAAGTAAACCATGCGTTTAAACAAAGAGTACTATGCATATATTCAAACAAGCGTTCCTATATAGAGATCATTAATATCACATTTTGATATCATAAAAAAGAAAAAAAATCTTTTTCCTGCATATCAAAAATGTCCCCTTTTCTTTTGCTTGTAGGTAAAAGGGCAATAATCCACAACAAAGACAAGAGGTAAACAAAAACATTATTAGCCTGTTCCCGTTTATTATTTAAAGTGTGCAAATAAAAAAGGTGTAAAATATGTAAGAAAATTATATTCGGTATGTGGCGGATCTCTCCCAATTGTTAATCACAAGCATTTCATTAAGCTAACTTGTGTTTTTTTTTTTGCTTGCAAGCCCAGCTTCAAATTTAATTTACCGTCAAAAAAACGCAAAGATAAACAAACAGTAAAAAGGGACGCTAAGTAATCCGATCGCAATTTCAATAAAGACAGAAATTTTATATTTTATATACATATCTGCAACTCATAAGTGTGCTATTAAAACTGATGATATGTCCTCAAAATCCGATGGGCAGAATTACAATAAAAAGTTAAGAAAAACAAAGTTGCAATAACATTAGGGGAGGCGTTCAATTTACGCTTTTTATCCATCATAATTATTATATGCCAGCGAAGACCTTTAATTATGATCTAATACGCATGAATAAAAAAAACAGAAAACATTCCTTATGAACACGCAAACGCACGCTTGTTGTTCAGACAGCTTTGGTTTTTATTAATTTTTCAGCTCTTTCTCTTTGATAGCAATTCGATCCACTTAAGACATCTGTTTACCGCATTTATTGATTCTTACCCATAGCATTTGCATTTGATTTGTTTGCAACTTGTAGCCAACACCGTAAGGTGGGGAGATATGTTAACCACATCACCTAATTTATCACAATACATAATACTCATTGGTATGCAAAGTGAACATACCACTTACTAGTTTGTATTCTTCATGGTCGCAGCTATGTTGCACATTTTATTGACTTTTAAAAGTTACTTTACAAGTATGCGTATTATGGGATCTTTAAATTTATTAAGTCCATCAAATGACGGATTTGAAATCCATTAGAGCAATGTTTTCTTTTTTAAATTTTTCTAAAAAGTATATTAAGATTTGTGTGCGTCTTTGTGCGCGGAAGAAAAAGGAAAACAAAATTGAATTCTTATGTTCTAATTCTCTTCTTGTTTTCTCTTATTTCGCTTTTTCTTTTTTGGCGGGAAGCGACCTTATAATCAAAAACGTCTACATATCTACTTCGTTTTGCTTTGCTAAATGTATATTAATATATATATATATGTGCGTTTTTGTGTGTTTGTGTGTGTTTGCATTTGAGCATGTGTAAGATAATTATAATATTTGCCTTTTAGTGACAAATGTCTGTTGCGAGTTCATTGTGTACGTCATCATCATCAACTCTTTCAGTTTATACGATATTTCCCATTCATATGTATGTTCAAATAATAAGAAGAGTCATATACAAAATGATTCTAACAGCGGCAAGAATATACACACACGCAACAATAATGAACATTATTAACGATAATTGCTACAAGTAGAAATTTGACTGCTTTGTTGCTTTTTGGTCATGTGTATTTTTATGCAACGTACGTACATATTAGTCCAACCCCATTGGAATATATAGAATACATTTATGTATGTATGTACGCACGTATGCATGCATCTATTTATGTATGCATGTATGCATGAATGTATGCATGTATGCATGAATGTATGCATGTATGCATGAATGTATGCATGTGTATATTTGTGCGAGTGTGTTTGCAGCATTCTTGTACGTCATAAAGTGATGACAAGTGCGACACTGTTGGTTTGATGATATTCAGACCAACCATCGCATCACATCACTTCAAAATGTACAGCTCACAGATCACTAGACAGCTTTAAAGCAATAATATTGCATTACGAACCCTTTTCTTTTTTTCCTTCTCGTTCGCTTTCGCCACGTCTGCCTTTCGTTTGAGATGTAAAATAAACTAATTTGCAATTTAGTGTATGAATGTGTCTGTATGTGCTTTGCCTTATCGTCATTTGTAACTTTTTCGTCGAAAAGTTATACGAGATCTGTTTGATAATTTAAAACAAAATCGAATAACTAATAATAAGATAATAGCTACCATTCAATTGATAGTAGGCATCACTGTGTTCAGAAATATCTATGTACATGCATACATATATATATATATATATATATATATATATATATATAAAAAAATGGGTTTTTCGTTTTTTTACTTCTTCATGAATGTACAAAATAACTACGCACCCTAATTCCTGATTTCGTATGTTCTTCGGCGTACTAAAAAAAGAAGAGCGAAAACGAAGAACAAATGCGATTAGAAAACTAGTTCGTCTTCGGTATAAATTCACACTAAAATTTGTGGAAGTCAAACAGAAAGAAATTTTCTCTATCGTTAGTCAATAACGCAGCTTTATTGAGTTTTCAGACAATCTCGTATGTTAAGTAGATTTCATACGTTATTAGGTTTGTGCCATAAGACGTGGCAGGACTTTGGAGTCCTGGATAAATTTTAATAAGGCAAATGTATTTAAGACACCTCTGTACATGAACATTAATCGCACTTAATAGGCTTAAACACTTGATGGTTCCAATAAACCGTTCGATCATGCGCTGTGTGAAGTACACTCTTAACGAGGGATGCAACATTAATAAAGGCTGCAAGTTGGTGAACGAATTTTAAACACTGATCAAGAATATTTATGCCTAATGGCGTCTTTGATGAGAATGCTCGTACAAAAAACAGTGTGTCACAGTCCCAGCCTAGCCAACTTAAAGTAAAATTTCAGATAAGTTTTTTTCATTAACGAACCTTCATTTGACGTGGACAATAAAATTTTTTCACTTTTTAATTAAGGTTAGACTGCCATAGAGCCTGAGCCCACATGACTTGCGTACTATCACCTAAAACGAAACAATAACCCTTCCTTATTTCAACGATTATCAAATTTGATTTCACTCTATCTTCTTCTTGAATTTTACAAAACTGCTGAATGCAATTATTGATTAAATAAACTTTCTTATTTAAGATTTTTAATAACGCTTTATATCTAAAAGTTGCGTGGTTCTATGTTACATATAAATGCCTTCGTAGTTGTTGATGTACATATTGATTTCGAAAAAAATATTTGTATTGTAGTGACAGATATTTCCAAAAATATTGCAGACTTTTTATATAGAGAAAACAGACAGCGCAACTTCTGTTTGTTAGTTTTGTAACGAATTCTTATTTTTATACTCACCACTGTAAGATGGGGGTATACTCATTTTGTTTTTTTTCATAATGTATGTAGTACCCAAAAGGAAGTTTCAAAGACCCTCGAAAGGATATATATTTTTGCTCAGCGTGAAATTCCGAGTCTGTGTGGTCTTCTTTGTTGGCACCTCCCGGGCTCCAAAAAGAAGATATTAACTTCATATTTCTAGGTTCAAAATGTAGGTTGATATTGCAAGTGGGCCAAATTGGTCAGAGCAGACGCCCGCAATGGAGCATAAACTGAACGCAAGTCCGTTCTTCTTAACAACAATTTTTGGGTTCTTGCTCGGTTCTCAAAAATGATAAAAGTTAGTTGGCTGAAATTTTCCACATTTACTTTGCCAAATAGTCTTCTCTTCATATGCAAAAATGGGGAAAATCGGCCATGTCCGCACAAAATCACAATTGCTTAAATATTATTTTTTTTCACTTTTTTGAGGTTTTATGCTTATTTATCATAACGCAAACAAGACACAATGTTCAAAACTATTTTGTACATTGTTCAAATGAAGATATATTTTCTGCCTAGAAAGGTGGGTTAATTCTAAAATGAATACGCTAGACACCGCGATTACTTTTCTCTTAATAATATCAACGATATGGGTGTCAAATAAAAGAAAGTGGAGAATAAAATGCGAAAAGCATAGCGATGGGTATGCGAGATTCGGCCCAGCCGAATATAACTTTCTTAATTGTTTTTAACTGTGTTTATCAAACGACTCTCGTATCTTTTTGTATCAGCGAATATAATTGCAAGTATGTACATATGATTATGTCTCACCACAGAATACACACATGCATAATAATGCAATATGACTTTGGCATTTCAGTTGATTGTTATGTGCTTGTCCGATGTCCATCTATTAACTCGACTTGAGTTTGTACGTTCGTTGTTCTCCATTACGCAGCGTAACCAAATCGGTTGCAGAAAACTGAAAGAAATCAAATTATAATGATGATAATGATGACAATAATGATGCCGTCAGCAGTTTTAATGACCACGTTACGTGACTTACAACAAACAAACAAACAACCAACCAACAGCAACCGAAAATGTATACAAAACGCACACGTAGCTAAGTTGAGATACTCGGTACGATACTCCTCGAATAATTTCAGAGATAAATGTCAAGAACGATAGGAATAATTTTCTTTAAAATTTTAAAAATTTTAAAGATAGCAAAATATAATTGTAAACATGAATATGATGGATAACAATTTAGGGAAAATCAAATTTTACTATGAAACTATTTTGGGTTCATTATTTCATTATTAACTGCATCAGATCTGCGATGCTTTTTCAATTATTCATTTTGTTTACTTGCAACTTGTATTTTTTTTATGCCATACAATGTGACGAGGCGCATCAATCTTAATCATTATTTTTATTTGTGTCATTTAAAAGTACATATCAAATACATTGCATCGTGTTGGAATTTGGAGAATTGTAAATATTAACTCAAGAGACCAATGTATTATTTGCGTTCCCTATTACACGAACCCACGAAACATTTAAAATAGCTTTGAACAAACACTGAAGATTTCATTAACAATTTGAATTATCATAACTTTGAAAGTATTTTTAGATTGCCCATCATTAACAATAAATCCTCAATTCAAGACCAGTAATCTCCACTTTTCCTCCTGGAGGATGAAAAATTGATGATTGAAAAGCTAAAAACTTGAAAAATACCCCAAAATAGTAAACCTGAAGCAGACAAGAGCAATGGCAACGCGGACAAAAAAATCATCTGAGAAAGGGCTCACTATTCCACGTTTCAAATAAACGCTTCGTCAGTTAATCGGGAAAACAATACATAGAAATCCTTGAAAAGGAAGAAATAGAGCCCGCTTGTTGAAAAGATATATGTTGGAGAAGGTCTCAAATCTCCAATGAGTTGTTTTCCATCGCAAATAATATCAGGAACGTGAAAAGTCGCGTAGAAAAGAGCGCTTTAATATACAAACACGCTCTACTAAACGTTTCGAAACAAATTGCACATGACAATTACGAGTCCTTTATTACCAGGGTTTTGCTCTATCGTCGGAGCAAAATGTCCTAAATTTTCGTTTTTCAGAATGAAAATATATTGAAAAAAATTATTCATTTTACCTTCAATAGGCAAAAGTGGTTTCTTTTAGAACTTCTCTGCAGGTGTGGCAATAAATATCTAGTGCTGTATACACACACACAGCCATGATCACATAAATAGTATGAACATCACTATGATAAGCAATGCAAAGATTCCCTAGAAAATTAGAATAAAATTATATATATTGTAAAACAAAGCTTAACTTAAATTAAAGGACTTTCAGATATTTAGGTAATTGGAGCAAGAAATTTCCTACAACTCGTGATAGATTTTTAGTTATGGAAATATCGGAAAGCAAATTATTTTAAAAGGGAACGCGATTGTATATTTTTCAAAAATTCAATTTTCTTTCTGTTGGCTTAATAGGTACTTTAAATCCTCTACAAAATGTTGAAAAAATGTATTACCTGCAGGAAATTTTTCTCTGGAAAGTCCGTGCTCTTTTCCAAGTGCTTCGAAAACACAATCTGCCTACTTTACTCTTATTTATAACTTTTCTAATACCGAAGGGTTTAGGATACTGTTTACAATCATTTAAAATCATATCCAAACAAGAATACGATAATGTAGCTTGACTACGACGGCCGCTCAACGTATACGAGGTGCAAAACGATTCGAGCGAATGCGAATACTTCGACGAAAAAACTAAAAGTGTATAATGAAGATTTTAATGCTAATTATGAACACGGATGTCGAGTTATAAATTCCCCTCCCGTTTTCTTTGTCACTTCTCAATGTCAAATGTTCTTATCTGCTTTTGACAGATGTAACAAACCAGGTGCTGCCGTAAAAGAAAATCGAGGAAAAATACTTGAATACGCGGAGGGAAACTTTATAGTTCTGGGAGATTGCAGAGTGATAAAACCAAATAATGCAAAATTTGTTAATATAAAAAATTGTAGCTATAGCACGTTTCAAATCTGAAACAGCATTTTGCGATCCGGCACATACCATTCTCTAAGAATAACTCTAAGAATTTTTTTGTATTTTCTCTAAACTTTTTGCGGAATATTAATTGTAACATTCTATATATACGTACATGGATATCTTTGATAAGTTAATTTGAGCATTAGTAATCGTATCAATTTTAGTCTTCGCTTTTTAAGCAGACTTTGCCGCATGCCATGAGAAAGTGTCGCAGATTATAAACATTATGCCCACGCAAAATATTTAATAATTTTCTTTGTTTATCTTACACAGCATGCTTAATCTCCTTCTTTAGAAATTGCGTTCATATTAGTTTGTGCTGTTCCTGTGAACTATTCCAACAGGGAACTTCAATTAATAACTTGAGAAAACCAAGGGGTGCTTGTAAATTTTCCCGAGATATATCAAATTTGATCAAAATAATAAAAACAATTTTATCAACTAACAATAGAACGATTTAATTATATACAAAATCATTGTACTATATTTATCTAGTTATGGCTGCATCTTTGCTAAAAGTGCTTCTTAACTTGCGAATGTTTTATTGCAATCATGTCGCAGTGCAAGTAGACACGCAGTGCTAGTAGACCTGCGCCATATATGCTTACGTGTAGGGGTTCGCATTCTGAGATAATAAAAAGGCTTGTTCGCCAATCAATTTCCTTAACAGCACTATCCTGGGTTTCCTCGGTGAGTGGATTAAATACAATTAACAGGTTGCTTTTAGAGAATTCTCTAAACTCGTCTGGTATTATAGTAAAATTTTTAGCCTCTAAGTGAAGCACTGCGAATAGACTTCTTTTTCTATTCTGAACCATTCTGGAATTTTTATTGTGCCAGCAAAGCCCGTTAACGAAAGTGTGACTAGACTGTAACGGAACTGAATCAGAAGTAGACAAAAAAAGATAACTATAAATAACAGGCAACGAACCAAATTACAGGAAATTCCGGATATAAAATTTTTAAGAGGATTGTAATTATTCTTAGAAAATAAATATTGATCATTATTACCTTTTTGGTTATTCATTACGCGTATGAATTCATTTAGCGGGAGCAAAAACGACAGGTGATGAATATCTGCACTTGACACAAAGAGATCTGTTTGGACAGGACCAGCTTAGTCACAAAACCTTTAAACTGTATAGTTGTTGCTACATTGACTCGATTTGACAATAAATCTAGAAAACAAACAAAGCCTTTCTTTACAGTTGTAACGAGATGTTAATGTTGTTCTCACCGTCCTTATGGTAGTGTTGTATTGTCGCTTCGCTAATGTTTGTTGTTTTTTTTTCACTATATTGCTATAATTTTTATTATTGTTTTAGTTGTTGTTTGGAATACTATTGTTGATTCTTTAATGACGTATAATTATTGCTATTGATTCTGATGCAGTTGTTGATGTTGTTTCAATTAATAAAGCTTCCTATTGTTTGATTTGTTTCAAGAAAAAAAAGACGAAACTTTTGTTGATACGTTAGTTAGTCATCTGATATATTCGATTCATTAAGTTATACGTTGGCATCACTGTTTTAATTCAAAACAGCTGATTCAACAACGGACAATAGCAGAATAAAGTTGATATTGTTGTTGTTGCTATTATTATTATTGTAGTTATTACTGAGAGCGCTAGTATTTCGATTGCTACGATTTAATGGACAAAACACAGAAGAACATACATTTTTTTTTATCGCTGATTTATAATTCATTATTTTGAATAACGAGTGCGCGCAATAATGGTAAAATCAAAATGAATGAAGATAATTTAAGGAAACTTATTTCCATGCAAAGCAACATGCACAAAAGCTATATATTTTATATCTGGTGTGTACATTTTTGATCAGCCTAAGATTCTTGAATAATATTTTATTATTATTATTATTATCATTATTATAAATTTAGCCAGAGAATTAATTCTAAGACTAAAGTCTTAAAGCACTAGCATCTAAGGCTTTCGGCTTTATTAAAAACTCTACAGTCCTTGAGATTTGAACCCACGACCATTGAGTTACTAGCCGAGACTCTTACCTCTTGGCCACTCAGGCGGATAATAATAATATATTTAATTGTGTCTGCCCGTTTGTCAGTCATTCTGCTTGTTTCCCCTCGGAATGCTCGCGGAGGCGAAAACTGGAATAAACGTCTGAAGTTAAGCCCAAATTTGTGTTCGCGGCTAACAAAAGATATAACAATTGAAACCATGTACCATATTTTCACGATTATGGCCATGTATACGCAAAAATCGTTAACTGTTACAACTCATATTGGTCCTAAATTATAAATAAATATACTTCAGATCCATCTCAGGGAACAGTTAGTATTTTCTTTGCTTAATTAGCAACTCAAAATAAGTGAAGTACTTGTCTACTGGTTTGAATTCGTAGATATTACAAAATCAAGTTTCAAAAATACCATAAATTTAAATGATAATAAATAATGCAGTACACTATAAACACGCCTTATATACGAAGAATTTGCTTACCACAGGAGAAAGATTGCGGCCTACTTCGTAGAATACTTCAAAAGAGACTTGTATTCAAATGGTCCTAGTAAATGATAGCCCGTAGTTTAAGATACATATCTTTACATGTTAACATTCTATTCCCTCTTATGAACAGGGTTAGAAGGTTTAGCTATTGCAATAGCAAGCGACGCCAAGATATACTAGAAAATCGGACATTGAGTGAGAACTTAGAAATTTTATGGAGCCTGCTCATTATACAGTGTACAGTGTAAGGTACTTATTAACTAAAGGCTAAGCTTAAGTAATTTCTTTTTCTTTATGCAATTTTTTTTATTTTGAAAATTTTCGTATTCAAAAAACTTAAAATTTTGCACTAAAATACTAAAATGTACGAGTTCACTAATGAACAGAAACAACAGGAAATGTCAATAAAATTTTATAAATTTAATTTGCATTAATTTCTAATTAATATGCGTTTCAAAAATTTTCGTAAAATGAGCACGCACAACTTTTAATACCCACACCAAACACACAAATAAGCGCACACACACAAACACAAATACACACATATATATATATATATATATAATATGAACAATGAGAAAATAAATAGTATGAACACAGCATGTACATGTGCATAGATATTGTATTTATGTAGATTTATATATAAAAAGTGATTAACAAAACATTCGCATGTTTTTTCAAAAACATTTAATTTTAGCATCTTTAACGATTGTACCATTACAAGCTAATGTGTACGGCGATTTCTCTCAACTTAATTAATGAAACTATTAATTTGCTATTATTTGTATAATACAAATATATATAACAAAATTTTAGGAATGTTTCCTTGCAAGTGTTTTGTATCTCACTGTGTGCATATATGTTCAATATTCTCCAACACATTCATTCATCTATATGTGTACATGAGCTTTATATCCCCTAATGCAATATGTCAACAAAATTTATACACAACCTATAAGCGCGTAATTGCAAAATCAGCTAATTACCATAACCAGCGAAGGAAAAAAAGGCAAAACGAGAAAAAAGGCATTGATATAAAAGATGCAGAAAATTCGTGATATATGAGGGATAAACTAAAATGAAATATATAATAAACAGTATAAGGGAGTATTTGAAGGTTCATGAAACCTTCTGAGTTTTTTCTCGCTATAACACTAAGTTAGTTAAGTTAACGTTTAATGTTCGTACATGGAAACGGACTTAAATTAAATGAACAAGTTAATAAACATGTCTCTAACGTAGCTGCGGATGCTTTTGCTTTTTTTGGCGTTGGTGTTCTCATTAAAGTGGTTGTGATATAAAAAGTCAGCATGTTAAAGCCTGCGGTAAAATTGTTATGTCGAAGGTTGTAAGTGTTTTTTTTTCTTTGCTCTTTTTTTCTTCTTTGAATTTCTTATCAGGGATAATTGATGATATGTAAGCAAAAAAAAAAAAAACAATTAAATAAAAAAACCCGACGTCATGAAACAAAAATGCCATTTAATTTCGTTGCCAGAGTGTCTTCTTTGCTTTTGATAGGTACTTTTCATGGTTTATACCAACAATAGCGGGCACACGGAGCGAATAAAAGGATTGTAAAGCACTTATAGAAATATTCCCGGAAACGCCCTAAGGTATATAGATTTTCAATCAGTCCTGTCTCTTTAATTTTCAATTCATTGAAAAAATAATTATGTCCGTAAAATTATTTCCAGCAAATAATTTGATGTCATTACATTTCAATGAAAGTTTTGGAATATCCGTAGATTATCCGTTAGAGAAATGCCAGTTTGTTTTTTTGAATTTCCTTATGATGTGAATGTTATCGGTATTACTGCATGCGTAGAGGTCGAAGCCAATATATGGCTTAAATCCACTAAAAATGTGAACAAAGTTAGCACGTCGGCTAGCACAATATTTTTCCCGGTGTAAAGATCAAATTTAATTTAATCATATTATACTCTTAAAAGCTATAGTTACAGCGTATACTTATCGTTATAAAGCATATAGAATGTGTTTGTTTTGAAAAAGAAATATCTTACGGAACGTTTCATAGTTGGGTTATGCAAAAGAAAGGTTTCTGCGAAAGCTCACTACGAGATACTTCATACGCAAACTCGACCAGTCGTTCGCTACAGTGTGGCCGCAGATAACGTGTAGATTCATTGGCAGTAGATTAGATTTGTTCTTTTCATGTCGGTTCCTAATTATTTTTGTAATCAAACTACAAATACCATACTTTAGATAAAAAAGCTACTAAACAAGTAAATAGACGGCCCACCATTACGTACCAACACCACTTCGCTTAACACAGTTATTAATATCAGGATTTTTCAAAATAAGCCGTGATTTGAGAAGAGGTTACAAAAGTGGTCCAATCCAAACAATTCTCGATGACGTCTGTCTTTGGGCCAAAACATGTCGGTGCACCAAAGTTCATCAAAATGTCTCCAAAATTTGGGAACTCTAGGTAGAACGCAAGAACACAGGTTCATACCGATTTGGTCTAAAATAGTACTTTCTACGTTAAAATATGGGGTCAGAAGAATTCGGTCTGTTATTATCTGTTAAAATCACTTAAAACGGTTAATACAAAAGTCTACTAACAAGAAATCGATATTTCATAAGATATCTGTCCATTCATCCATACAGCAAAGACGGTTTACGGTATGTTAAACGCATTCAAATGAAAAATGCTGAGCCATGCTTGCTCAAAAAACTCGAGTCCTTTCTATTACCACTTTTTTGCGTCAACGGGGCACTTACTGAGCGACACTACACATCTCACGAAAGTATGCAAAAGTGGCTCGATGAGCAATAGTTTTTTTGGTGTGGCACTCACAAGTTATCGTATAGGTAAGAGAAATGCATAGCCAGCGATGAAGGCTACTTCGAATAATATACTTTTTATCATTTCGTGTATTTTTTGTAAAACAAAATCTGGTTTTGTAGGTTTACATACCTAGAAGTGACAAAGGATAATGGTGCAATGAGGTGTCAAAATATCGTACAGAACTTGGTAAATATATGCCTTGTCTTTAATTTTTATATGCGTGTTTTCATTGCCCTTATCTTCACATATTGCATGCTTGGTGTCATCGCCTCAGATATATGTCCCGATATATCATTACTTTATTGCCTTGTTATATCAAACGCATGTCTTCAAATTTCTATGAGTCTCTACGTTAATTTCGCAAGAGTATCTGCAACGCTTCAGAGGTAACCTTTGTTAGATCCTCAAAGCCGTTAAAATTGTATTCACTCAGAGTATTTTCTAGTTTATCATATTTAAGTTCTGTCACCTTAAAAATAGGGCATTCTTAGGATCACATAAGTAGGTTACATTCTCTCATGGAATTTATTTTTAAAGCATTAGCGGTAAGCTCACAAGCCGAAGAACATAAGTACACCACACGACCGGATTATTTGGTTTTCTGTTTTTCGTTACTTAATATTATTTCACAACTATATTTTTAATTGTACATCATAATATCGTACAACCAATATCTAGCTAAATTTAATGAAAGCAAAAAAAAAAAATTTTTTTTTACGTCATGTTTTCATTTCTATTTTATTAGTATAATGAATTTACTTTTCATTTTGAAGCCGCGACTTATTGTTTATTTTTAGCCTATGCTTACTAATTTCCAGTAATAGGTAACATGGCAAAAGATTTCAAAAGAATAGTGTGAACTAAAACGAAATGATTTTTCTTATTTGTTTTATAACTTCTTGCTGTGATTTTTTTTTTTTGGTTTTTTCTCACCTTTAATGAGCAACCATACCTGTTAACAATTAAGTGTGACTGTGCTAAAGTTGCCACCAAAACAACAGCTACAACAACGTACACTCGTTATCTACGTTCAACAACGTCGAAGTAACCTGCGAACATGTATTCATGATTAGAGACGTGTGTGTGTGTGTGAATATTTACAAGAATGCATGTGTGCGTTTTGCTCAATTTTAAGATGAAAATCGGGAGCATTTAATTAGTAGTTGTATTTTTTTTGAATTTTTGTATTTACCCCTATAAGTAAGGTTTGATCAACCATACAGAGCGTGGAACGGTAACACATTTACTGACGACACTTTCTCTTTTCTCGTGTTATTTGAAAAGACTTGAAAAATTTACCAAAAAAAAACACTAAGTAAGTGGATAGTCATGTAGCTTAACGTAGATGTGCGTTTAACGTGTTAATGCATCATCACTAGCAACTTAAAGTTAATTGAATATCGCCAGCGTTTCTTTTTCTTTGTTTTTCCTTTTAGCACTAAAATGGGAAACCGAAAAGAAAACGTTACACATCTACAACACGAATGTTTTACTGCATTGTTTAGAGCGCTATTCTTAGTTGTTAACATTGCATTGCATGCATGCGAACTTAAACGATTTTAATGAGTTGTAAACAAAATCAAAACTCATGCTCACTAAAGCTATAGGAAACTGTGTATGCATATGGTACTGTGTGCTATTCACCTTTTTATGGCACCTTTTTTGCTGCTGGTCTCTAACAGGTTATTCGGTTTTTTTATTTTTCTGTTTTTCTTTTTTTTTGTTTTTTATTCTTTTCTTTCTTTATGCTTAGTTAAAAAAATATACGCTAATTCCAAAACTAAATGAATCTGAGTTCATTGCAATGAAAATGGTATTCATTTGCAATCGTATTACGCAGGACTGCATTTATATGTGTGCAGTTTTGTACATACATAGCCTATAATATGGTGGCAGCCATTATATTGAATTATGCATTCAAAGAAGTTTTATACATTAAGCAAAAGTGTCGCCTTAATTAAGATCATAAATAGTTTGTTTGGAAATGTTTTCCTCTCACATCTCCTCACCAATATGAGGAGGCCAATACGGTACCGATATCCATTCAGTTCTTCATTCTAAATCATGTCATTGAAAAATTATTACAAACTATTATTTATACTTATGTTTTATTCACCGTGTGGTAGAAACAAATGCAACAATAATTAAACAAACTGTCATAAATTTCCTACACACACACACACACACACACACACACACATAC